>CM049602.1:3330337-3624591 GCA_026979955.1 Megalurothrips usitatus
ACCAGTACTCTAGGTTGTTCACTAGTTTGTTCAGAAATTGCATGTAAATTGCACATTGTTGGAGACAATTCAGTACCTCACACTGACCCTAGAAAAACCTAGATTAGGAAAATTAAATTTGCTAGAGCTGAGGACAATTTTTTAAAATTCTAACTGTCCTAATCAGCTTCCTTAAAATTGCCACAATAAAATCAGAAAAACATTCAACAACTCTCTATAATTTTATGATCTTAATCATTTGTTAGGACTTTCATGAACATCACAGACAAAACCAAAATCAGAGACAAAGCAAACTCAAAGAATGACACACGAGACAGAATTACTATCAAAAGTTGGATCTTCTCTCAACACACTATACAAAGCTCAATCCTTGAGAAAAGGACTGAATTGTGTGCTTATTAATGAATGCTTATTAGTGCGGAATGCTTCCCGTTCCGCTAACCAATAAAAAGTAACTTAATCTTTGCCTTTAAAAAAAAATAAAAAAATGAAAATGCTGAGGTAATTTAAATTAGTTTGTTTACACTTTGAATAACTACAATGGTGGTGAGAACACATTTGATGTAAATGACAAATGGAAGAGAGCTCAAACAGAAAAAAAATAAAAATGAAAAGATGACGGTAACAAATAAAGAGGAGTAACACTGATGGCTTCTGTAATGTGTTGAAATTTTTCTTGACCGAAAGTCTCCTCCACTTTTTTTTATAGACGTACTTTCAGTTCTTCCATCCTCTGTTTTATTCTTTTCCGCATCTCCTTGTATCTGAAAAAATTGCAAATATAAAATTGTATATGGATAAAAAGAAAATCAGAAGGAGAATGAAATTTAGAGCAGTACCTATCTTGTAAAGCTTGTATCTGCCTCTCTTCCTCTCTTTGGTAGCCCTCCAAGATAGCTGAACATTCAGCTAGAGATAGATTCAAAAATTGAGCTACCTCGTTGCTCACTTCACTTGTGCTATGTCGGTCAACAATAAAGATTCTTGCAACATCCTCATGAGGACCTAAAAGAATTCGTGTCACTAGAGGATATTCATCTTCTCTCAAGCGTCTTTGTTCTGAAAATTATGAAAATGACATGGCGAATTGTGTACTAATATACAAAATATGAAAAGTAATAATATTCTTACACACCTCCGTTATCATAGACAACAAATAAAGCAAAGTTATCTGGTTTACTGTCCACTCGATACTTGTCAAGCATAAGATTAACCACTTCTTGAGTTGAAACAAGTGAGGTGACCCACACACTGGTACTGCTTCCATGCGGAGGAGTAAAGAAACTTGTTTCGCGATCATAAAAGTGACCATTAATGGAGCATCTCCTTCTCAGTTTTGTTCGAGAGCGTCGGCGACCAGGGCGCCGCTTAATGGCAGCAGACCCAGTTTTTGCAGCCTTTCGCCTGCATTGAGTGTCACTTCCAGCTAGAATAAAAAAGAAAGAAAAAATGATTAGACGAAGAATTTAAGAACTTAAGGTGATGAGAAAAATTAAGTAACACTCTTACATGATTCACCTAACCCACTACTACTGCTGTTGGCTGCTTCAGGCACACTAACAGAGCGGTCTAAAGGGTGATCAGTTAGATCCGATTCATCATCATCTGCATCATCTTCACCCCAAATATCACTGTCAGCATAACAATCAGGTGGCATACTCTGAGATCTTGACATTCTTTTCTCTGACTCCAGATTTTCTTCAAAGCATTTTGAATATGAGTCAGTATCATCGTCATCGAATTGGCTTGGTGACTGAATAGATGAAGATGCTTCTTTGTTAGCCTCACTCTCCTCATCTTGGGGTAGATTCTCAATCACAAGGGAAGGCTCAGTTTTGCAGCCAGTTTCATCTTGAGGTAGATCGGGAGATTCAGTGCTAGATTGAGCAGTCAGGGGAGCACGTGGTGTTGAAGATGAACAAGACTCATAGGGTTCAGGAGAAGAAACCGAATGCAGACCAACTGGCATTGTTTGATATAGCTTTTCCCCTTCATCAACACGTCTCTCAACCTGAAAAAGCAATCCAGTAAATTAGTCTGTTTCAATAAAAGAGACATGCACAACTAAGCCAGAACATAAAGAATGCACATGAATTGTATTATCAAGCCACTATGAACTAAAACAACTATCCAGTTAGTAAGAAATAACCCACAGAAACATAAAGAAAAGATATGATAAGAGTTCATCATGCATGAAAAACAAGGGGGAGAAAAAAAAATGCTGAAACATTCATCATCACCTGGAGAAGATCATCCAGTTCATCCCAGTCAATGTCTTTCAAATCTAGTTTGGCTGGAAGGGTGCTACTTTTGTATTCAAACACCGAGTTGCTTGTGGACAATAGTTTAGATGGTTCTTCCTTCGAATGCACAGGGGAGCCCTGAGATGAGCTGGAGGGCGAACTAATTGATGAGCTCACAGGGGAACTCCCAGGAGAGCTGCTGCAAGACGTAGAAGAATCTCCAGCACCATCCAATGCTTTGGCTTTGCCATTGAGATACCTCTGCAAGGAGCAAGAAAATCAGCATCCAGTACCAACCCCACATGCAATAAGCGGGGAAACCCATACACAAACAGCCACAGGACAGAACAGGGAGTAAGCCATAGATTAGAACCCATAACAAAGACACCACATCACACTGAATCCACATAAAATAGGAAAAGATGCTAAACACAGAATCGACCAAAGGAACAGCATAAGAAGTACATTAGATAAACAGTTTTAACTGAAGGTACAAAAAACATAAAGGTACTCACACTTAAATTGGATCCATTACTGTATCTGTATGAATTTCTTTTTCGGACTGTTACAACAGTTCTTTGATCATATTCTTCTTTAAGGTGAATCACGCCGACAACTCCCCAGTAAATTCTCAGAGCTCCTTCTAACACTAAACGACCATTAACCTACGATTAAAATGAAAATGAAAGAAAAATTAAAATATGAACAAGCACAAGCACATGAATCCTTAACATAACTAAATTTAGAGAAGAAACAAACCTCTCTACTGTGCACTTTGCCACTTTTTCCCTCGTAGTATTGGTTGAATAGCTTTAACTTAGAATCTAGTTGTGACCTACAGAAGGGAGAAAAACATGTATCATTAGGAGATGTTCAAACACAAAAACATGATGTAGTGCTGTAATAAAAGAAAGGCGAGGCCGACATACCGGGGCAAGTTTGGAATACCAGTCCGATTTTCAACCTTCCCAAAACTGGTGTGAGATTCCACCCGAGTACCATGACCAAAGAGCTGAGGGCCAAATAGAGCACCATAACATGGGACATGGCAGTATGGTACGCCCTTGTGCTGTAACAAATACAATGATTGATGATATTTTTAAGATGTAATGCTCTGTTGAGGCTGATAAGAGAGCTCAAAATTTTCACCTCAGCATGTTGTCCAGGATTTAATCTTTTACCACATTCTTCACATCGTAAACACTCTGGGTGCCAGTCGTACCCCAATGATTGTTTCCTTTCAGCTGAAAAAAAATGAGAACTAATCAATAAAAATGTAGGAGATTTAAACATGTTGACAATAACCTATGTTTAAGCAAAAGGAATTCTCATACAAAATAAACCAATAATCCATAAAAAACAATTTGTATTGAAATGATTGAGACATTGTTCTCTAACCACAACAGTAACCATACATAAGAAAAAAAATTGAGATACGTCAAATTAGTACTTGTTATAAGGCCAAATTAGAATTAAAATTTAACAGCCTGTGCAAAAAGAACTTACCAAAATAGACTGGTTTCCCACATTTATGACACTTCCACATTATGGCAATGACAATTCAAACACAAGATAAATACAAGACAGGATTACTCATAGCGGGTACAATCCCGAGTATTTGCTACACCCTCAGAAGTTCCAGCCAAATTATTTTGGGGGGGACAATAAACCGAACACGGTTCATATCGAACCATTTGCAATGAGCTAAATTCGTGGCTGTAATTGTTGTACACAATGAGGAAAATCAGGAAGTTGTGGGTGGTTGTGGGTGAGGGAACGGGAGACGGGGAGGGCGGAGGGGCGGGGACGTCGAGGAGCGGCCGGCGCTGATTCCTGATTCTGATTCATATTAAAATCAAAGAAAATAAAAGAAAGATGAAAGGTATTCCGGCTCAGAAGAAGAAGACTAGGAGGAAGAAATTCGTAAACAGCAGACGTTTTCGGTAACATCAACAATTACACGTATGTAACAGAAAAACCTGTGACAATTTTACATGAATACTGTCACATACACCAGAACCTTTCTTGCCATACTAATAATTCGAAGGAACCTCAGTGCACTCTAGGTAGAATGATATTGTACACTCTGATTGTGCGGTCGAAGGATGGACTAGCTCTGTCAGCATCTACAGATTTCAATGATGAAGGTCTACGTGACGTGAAAGAAAGTAAAAAATACCTGAAATTTCTGGCCAAAAAGACACTACAATTTCCTGATCGATGTATCCTTCATACTGGAACCCACACAGTGTAGTAAGTGTATAGGTTAACATCTCTTCACAGTGTTTAGAGAAAGACTCCTGATTCACGACATATTTTCTTTTTCAGTTTGTTGACTGCTCTCGGTGTTTCATACCTTGCTTTGTGTGATTCGTCCTACCCGACTGTCCTAGCTCTCAGTTTTTTGAACGAACTTATGAAAGAATTCCTTGGAAAATATCAAGCGTTTGCTGTCAATCAGGCAAGAAGACCTTACACTTTCATTGACTTTAGTAAGTTAAACCTCTAAAATTGTGCTGATTTTAAGTTTTAAAAAATAAATTCCGAGCTATCTGTGACTATTTCCTTGTAATAAATACTTAATTGATCACCTCTTTCCAGATAATGTAATTCATTCTGCTCGGCAGCGATATAATAAACCTCAGAGTTTATCAACTAGAATAAACTTGGCCGAACTGAGTGAGGAGATACGCCTTCGTCCTCCACATATTATTTCTTTGGCAGAAGTGCAACCTTTGAATGGATTCCATTCAATCAATGTGTCAAAAGCTACAGGTAAACTTGATTATAACTGAATACGATATATCTGCAGAGTCACACTTCACACTAAGGCTTCAACCTTTACACCTTGTTAACTGTCATTTTCTTCCACAGTCGGACCTCCATTAAAGCTTGAACGAATTTCATGGTTTGGAAGTGGAATGATTCTCATAGCAGTGCTCCTTACAATAATTGATGTTTTGAGAGCTGAAGCTTCAAGTAATTATGGTTTTGATGTGAGTACATATTTTACTATTGTTTTGCAGTGTTTGGACGTTTCTTCGTGAGGTGCATCATGAATTATCAGGTTTTTTTTTTGTTTTTTTTTTCAGGACTTGGATGGTCCAGGTGCTGCATTTCATTCTATAATTTTTGCCATAGAATCAGTGGTGAGACTCTTTCAGGTAAGTCAAAAATGGAAATTTCTAACAAGAAAGAATTCTGAGAAAGAAGTGGTAATAAATAATTAAATTATTACATATACTTGTTTTCTAGGTTGCCATCTATTTGCAGGGCAGCAAAAAGTATCACAAGTACATGTGGGTTTGCCTTGCTATTCTCATTTTATCCGGGTTATCAGTATATGATTTGAGAGATAGATGGCAGAATGGGTTGCGCTTTTTTGTGACAGGAGCTTTGGTATACTTGACTGTCCAAAGAAAACATGAGATGAGGCTTCCTGATTATAATGTATGAGTAAAAGTAGTTCAATGTGCAATGTATTGGAAGTACAGTAGTTGGAGTACTTTGAAGACATTTCCTGCTGGTCATTGTTTGGCGTGAAGATTATGGGCTGTGTTGAATTCTACTGTATGGATAGATTTGAAGCACATCAACACTCATCTATTGCCATAAATAGAATATATATATATTTTTATCAATGGTAGATACTTTGATGAATTGGAGCATATTTTTGTATACTGTCCTTTTAATATGACTTTTATAAAGTTGACCCTCTTATTTTAAAATCAATTTCCATACGTGGTAGGAAAGTTCTTGAGTTTGGCTAGTTCCAAGCAGAATATGAACCATCTCTATTTTATCTTCTGTATACCTTTACTGCTGTTACTTTTTGCAACAGGTGAGTTATTATATGGCAGCTTCCTCTCTCAATAGTTCTCTCAGTGTTTCAGTAGTTCACTATCTCTGTAACTCTTTTTCTTTTTTAACAAACCAAAATGGTATGAAGATTTGAATCTCAGGAAAAAGAAGAAGAAAATAAAGGGCCACGAAGAGGCTGCTGTTGCATTCTCAGGATTAGGATTGAGAATGATGAGTTGCTACCAAGATGTGGTTTTAGATTAGCTTTTATTCTGTGCCTCCTGCAATTGAAACTTTCAGTACTGCTCTGCTCAGTTGTAGTTCTGATTCACATAATTTGCCTTGGTGCAAACAAGTGCAAATTATTTCACTTGTGTTTTCATCGGCTGTAGTGCATACATTTTCGTTGATTGTTGTTTGATTGCAGTGCTCTTTCCAAGACAAGATTGTATTATCTCATATTTTCTGTAAAGGATATGTACCTGACCCATAATAGATTTACCAGCCAGTATTTGTTGCTGTAATATTTTCAGCTGGCTTTTGCACTTTTGAACCACAATCATCACATCTTTTGCCTCACCATATCACCCAATTTCAGAGTGACTCATACTTTATAAGCCTTCCTAAAAATTGGACCATTTGCCTATTTAAACATGTTAAGGAGTAAGTACATGTATGTATAAGTGAATTACTGCACTGAATTTGTCATTCCAGTTTCTGTCTAGTCCTGTGATATGTATCATGTTTGTGCTGTGTACCTATTCAAGTCTGCTAAGGAATAATTAAATGAGCTGATGTTTTACTGAATTATTTTTGCAGATAAAGACACTGTAACTCTGCATTAAATGCCATTTTTGTTTGGTGTTAAGTTTTTGTTCTGAGAGTCTGCACAAATTGAGTGTTAAAATATTTTTTCTCAATGTGTTCTTTTATCACCTATGTGTAGATGAAATCTGGAAGCAATATTTGTGTTAATTTTTACTGTGTCTTGTGCTCCTCTATGGTGGAATAGAATTCTCATTCTGGGGGGAAGATTTGCGTCAATTATTCTTGTAATTGCAGGATTAATTTTCTACTATCTTCATTTTTGAAAGTAGTAGTTCATTCGTGAATAGTGGCTGTTGGCACATGTTGAATTTCGGAAGTTTTATGTATAATGAACTCTAAATAAATGGTTTGTTGTTTGTATCGTTATGCCTTCTCTATTCTTTCGCCTTATGCATTTAAAGTGCCACACGCACCGAATTAACTGCTGATGGCAGACGAAGCGTAGGCGCCTTGGACACATCCCCCGTTTTTGAATTTGGCGGTCACGTTTCACCCTCCTCTGCGTCCACCCCCTGCCACCCTCCGCCCTCCGCCGCTGCCCGCCCCCTCCACCCGGTTCAGCCATCCCCACTCCTTCGCGGCTTCGTCGTGGACGGTGCCCGAAGCGCTTAAGTTTTACACTGACGTGAATGGTGGAAGTGGAAGGATATCTGATTGTTGTGGCGATTTACCGAGTCAAAGGTCATCGCTTCGGTCTCCCAGCTGGTGTTATCATTGCTCCCCGACCCTAGGTTATCTCGGGCGCAATGTTTAACTTGTGTCGGCAAGCGCAACGGGTCAAGAGGTAAACACAAGATAACGGAGGTAGACCGTCCGCCGTGCGCTTGAAGATAGCGGCGGAGACAAGGAAACAGCGGCCGATCCAGCGTATCGGAATGAATGAGCGCCTGGGCAAACATTCTCGTTATCTCGGGGTGCGGAGCCGGGAATATGTTCGCCTGGGACGGGTCCTTCTCTGGCGCGCCAGCGTTGGCGAAGCGCTTGGTTGGGACGAGTCGATAGGCGACCTCGGTCAAGGGGCGTCATGCAAGGGTTAGGGGGCTGCTTTGTCCCTCGTCTCGGCCGTTCTTCCGCGGACGCCAAGAGATTGGGATCGTTTCAAGGCCTCGATTAGATGGCCAGACGGATGACCCAGTGGCCCAGTCCTGTGCACATACGTGCCATCGCGGGGGAGATGCGAATTTTTTGAGTGTGGGGAGCCAGCTGCGGGTCGTCCTCTTGGTCCTGCAGCGGGTCGAGCGGCGGCGGGTGCGTCGCGGGGGGGATGTTTTGTACGCAACTATTTGCTCTCGGTGCCCGAGCTGCATCGAATGGCCGCTTAAGGCGGCGGCCTGATCGGCCGCCTCGAGCCGCCCGCCTGCCGTGACCTTCGCCGTACGGTTCACACACTTCACATGACACTAATTGGGTGCTGGCAATCAGCTGTCAGCTCGGTCAGCTGTGCCTCCTCAGAAGGTGGCCAATGCTATTTCAGGAATGTTTTGCCTTGGTACTGCCCGGCACTCGCACTATTTCGGGAACTGGCCATGTCCCCGTACTGGCCAGAACCTGTGTTCAATGGCACAGGGGACAAAAGGCTGGATTACATAAGTCAGGAAAAACATTAAATATTTGATGGTTCAGTTTTAGCTAAAATCTGGTGGCAAAATTTGGGTTTTAAAATTTTCTTGAAGTAGGCCAAGGACATATGCTAAAAATATTTTAATTCTTTTGGAATACTGTTGGGGTTTTTACACTTATCACTTGTCTTCTTTTTCTCTTCAGGCTGCCAAACGGCATGCAGTTTGGCTCTCTTGTCTCGGTTGAAAAAGTTCCCAATCTGAAGGTGCAAAATGAACCTATCCTCGGTAAACAATTTTAACTCCTAAAATTACTCATCATCTTTTCAGTATGTATTATCCCTGATTTTCTAATGTAATTTTTAAAAATTTCTGTAACAGGATACCTACCTGGAAGCAAAGAGCGTAAAGACCTTGAGAAGGCTCTCCAGGAGACTGCATCCAAGGTGGAGGATGTTCCTATTGTGATTGGGGAAGAGGAGATCAGAACAAAAAATGTCCAATACCAAGTCATGGTGAGATAATGCATGCATGTGACTTTTAAATTCTTACAGCTGAACCCTTTTATCAACCCTGTTTCTTTTTTCAAGCCTCACGACCATTCAAAGAAAATTGCGCAGTACTACTATGCCACCCCTGTAAGTACACCAAATTAACATGAAATGTGTGCCCTATCTTAATTTTGTTGTTAACTAAATTTTATTTTCAGGACCTGATCAAAAAAGCCATTGATACAGCTACAGAAGCACAAAAAAAATGGGACCGCGTGCCCATGCAAGAACGCATCAAAATTTGGATGAGGGCAGCTGACCTTATGGCAGATAAATACAGAGCTCAACTCAATGCTACTACTATGCTGGGTCAGGCTAAAGTTGTCATCCAAGCGGAAATAGATTCTGCCTGTGAACTTATTGATTTTATCAGGTTTGTTCTACATCATGGCTGACAGCAATGAATGGAAGTGTGATAATAGAATGCTTACCAGAAAGCATTTGATTTCAGGTTTAATGCTCAATTTGCGAACGACTTAGCTGACTACTCTCCAATTAGTCCATCCAAGGAAGTTAAGAATACCCTCAGGTACCGTGGAATTGATGGATTTATTGGAGCAGTTTCTCCATTCAATTTCACTGCCATCGGTGGAAACTTGGCCTACACTCCAGCTCTCATGGTATTGTTTTTGTGTTATCTTCTTTTGTTTTTACCTGCAAAACTTAGCTCGAATATTTTGATAATTTCTTTTTTTAATCTGTATCTTTTAAATTTTAAAGGGCAATGGCGTATTGTGGAAGCCATCAGACACAGCTCTTCTGTCCAATTACACCATTTTCAAGATCATGCGTGAGGCAGGTGTTCCTGCTGGTGTCGTCAACTTTGTGCCAGCTCTGGGGCCAGACTTTGGAGATACCATCACAAGCTCTCCACACTTAGCTGGAATTAACTTCACTGGCTCTGTCCCGTAAGTGATTAGAAAATGAATCAAAGTGTTATATTGCAATCAATACACATAAAACCAATACTTTCTTTTTTGGCTCTATAGAACATTTAACCGACTGTGGAGACAAGTTGGTGAGAGATTGAACACATACCGAAACTTCCCTCGCCTCATTGGTGAATGTGGTGGAAAGAACTATCACCTTGTTCACTCGAGTGCTGATGTCACTTCTGTTGTAACTGGTACCATTCGGTCAGCCTTTGAATACTCAGGCCAGAAGTGTTCTGCATGCTCTAGGGCATACATTCCCAAGTCCCTTTGGCCCAAGGTAATTTATTGCACATTGTTGTCTGAGGCATGGTACCTAGATCTCTTCATTCCCTTTATATGATTTTGATACACTAGGTGAAAGAAGGACTGCTGAAAATCAGAGATGAGCTGGTCATAGGGGATGTGACAGACTACAAATCATTTACCTCCGCTGTCATTGACAAGGCTGCTTTCAACCGGATCAAGGGATACATTGACTATGCCAAAAGCAGCAAAAAACATGAAATCATTGGCGGAGGTCAATATGATGACAGGTCGGCTGGAAACTCATGTCTTGATAGGTGGCTTTATATAGCTTGTAATTTGGACAATCTTGCTGAATATTGTTTGCTCTTGTTTGCAGCAAGGGATATTTTGTTCAACCAACAATCATTGTCTGTAATGATCCTACTGACAAGATCATAAAAGAGGAGATTTTTGGACCTGTTTTAACAGTGTACATCTATGAGGATAAAGATATTGATTCTGTCATCGAAACTTTGAGCAATGTCACCCCATATGCTCTTACTGGTGCAGTTTTTGCGCAAGATGAGTAAGTAATTTTTTGCTCTTTATATTATTCAAGTGTAATCTAGTTTTTGTTCTTTGACTACAATATTTTCTACAATTTTTCATAGGAAATTCGCTAGGGAAGCAGTTGAAAAACTGAAGATGACAGCAGGAAACTTCTACATCAATGACAAGTCTACAGGATCGGTTGTTGGTCAACAGCCTTTTGGTGGTTCAAGAATGTCAGGTATGTGTGAGGGTAGCTTTCGTGTTTTTATCTATGAACTGATGTAAGTGATTTCTGATTATCCTTGTCCCTATTTTCAGGAACAAACGACAAAGCTGGTGGACCACACTATGTTCTTCGTTGGGCAAACCCTCAGTCTGTTAAGCAAACCTTCGTACCCTTGACTGAGATCAGCTATCCATACATGAAGGGGTAAAAATAAGCTATGGGTGTCAAAGATCTGTGATAGGGAGAAGCAGAGCAAATTGTAGCAGTTAATAAAGACATTTTTTTTCCTTTTTGTGAAGTAGAGTTGCAATTTTGTGTTGTGAATGACTATTTTGTTCATATTGTTTTGTATAGCTTAACTTTGATCTAGATCTTTTATCCGTTAAGTGGCTGCTGTCATATTTGATTATTGTCTGTCGGCACTTATCTCGTCATGTAAAGGTGCAGTCTTCGATGAAATTAAGTGTCTAGTAACTTCTAAACTTTTCTCTGTAATCTCGCATTAATTTCGCATACAATGAAAAACCATTATTATTGCTCTGCTGATTCAATTTCTATATGTGCTTTGTTGTCAAATACTGGAAGAAAGAAACAAGTATTTTCTGTGGTGTCTCCTGAGCTTTATAGCCTTGTCATTGTTTCTGTTGCTATGTAGTTGGTAGCCACAATTGTTTTGCTATGTGTTTAATTTCTATACTGATTTATCTAAGTGTTGATCGCCCTAGTCAAACTAAATTCTCGGCAAGCGACGTCCACCAAAGACTACTTTCCACAGTAAATCTGCTCTGTATTACACCTGTGTAGTTCTGTCAACATTTGGAACAAATCCACAGTAGTTTTGAGGTCTCCATTTATTTCTACTTTGACGTAGGGTATTTATTTGAAGGTACAAGGATCTTGGTTGCCATGCCTTTCCATAAGAAAGATTTTCTCATGACAGAATTGTGATTTCTGTTAGGTGTGCTTGTACTTCCGTGTTTTGTATGAATGCAAACTGTGACCTTGATCAGGCTTTAGGTCAAGTGAAATATGAAGTCTTGTTGCTTTTTAATTGTCGAAGCATGTGAGAAAATTTTGTTGATTGGTTTTTCATGGCTCTCTTTTTAAGAACTGGGGTATGGAAATTTGCATCATTTTGCTGTGGTATAGAATGCGATGAAATGTACAATTCACATTGAATGGACTTGTGTTTTAATCCTTGTAGTTAATATTATAGTTTTACCCTTTTGTTTTGTTTTAAATCTTTTTATGATTACATTTATTTTTGTACTGAAGCTACAACTCAGCTCAGCCACTCAGCCATGTTGGTTGATATGGTTATAGGCTAGTTCCAATCAACTTGTGATAGATGATAGTTCTCTCCAGTTCTTATTTAACCTCATGCTTGAGAAAATATCTTAACTTCTTTTTATTATTTATTTTCTGAATGACTGTGTATCGACACAAAGCTGATTGTTGCTCTATCAGGAGAGTAAAAATCATGTGGGTTAGCCAGTTACATTTCTCAATTATTGGGACAATACATATTGTATAAATGTGAGAGGAAACTAAGATGAAGGTGAAGTACAGTGTGAGACAGTATATAACATACCAGACATAGTGCTATTTTTTATGTTACCAAGGCACATACACAATATGTTTTTGGAGCTTTTTATTGCACTTTAGACATTGGTTCGAGTCTCAGTCAGTGTTAATCATAATTGAGAATATTCTTGTTGGAAAGTGAAACATGTGCCAGGAGCAATGTTACTAAATGCAACCACATAAGACAATAAAGCTGTTGAGAGTTTTTAACTTTTCTAGCTTACTATTGCACAACCCCCCCCCCCCCTCCCTCCCCGCCTTAAAAAAATAAAAATAAATGAGCAAGTACGCTGAAATCACGATTATTTATTACCTATTTACGGCAGCCCGCTATTTCCGATGCCGACGATTTTTTCCGAAGCCCCTGTCAACAGCCGGATAGGCAATCCCGTTACGCTTGCGTGCAGTCCGGTCCACACCGCCTCCCGGGCTGATTGAGTGCGAGCCAGCGACCAGCCGGATCGGCTCGGCTGGCTCTGACCGGCGTAACTTATTCTCGAGTGGAGAGGTCGCGGCCCCACCTCCGACTGTCCGAATGCCGATCACATTTTAACGATTTCACAACGCGCCGTATTGCTCCCCGAAAATAAGTGTCGAAGGGGACGGGGTCGGCGGTGGTGTCGTGGCCCGGCCGTGCCGCTGTGCGGTGAGTGCTGTGCTGTGCTGCGAGGGCTGGCCGGGCTGGCCCCGCCCGCCCACACAAAGTAGTACACAGTCCTCGTGCACCGTACTGCACCGCGGCGCCATGGGTACCGCGAGGCCTGTGACTGTGAGGCGGACGGCGGTCACGGCTGCGGTCGTGGCAGCGCTGCTCGCCGCGGCAGCCGCGGAGGTTCGTTGTTGGGTTCGGAGTAATTTTAATCAGACGATCGGAGGCAACCGTAAGCCGGCCCGGGCCCATCTCATGTCCTTGGCGTGGCGGCTCGCCCTGTACCCTCCCTGCAGGTGTCGATCGCCAGGCTCCTGACCGGGCGTGCCAGCCCCGAGGTGTACAGCTTCGGCGTCAAGGGGCCCACCGACGTCGAGCTCTTCAGGCAGGTCGTCAAGAAGAGGCTGCTGCCGGCGGCGAGGGTGAGGGGAGCGGGGCGTCGCGGGTTCGAGTACCGGCGCCGCCGCTGACTTTATGCCCCCCCCCCCCCCCAGCTCCGGGCGGACGTGGTGAGGTATCCGGCGGAAGGCGTCGCCCCCAAGAGCATCGTGACGTACGTGGAGGTGGCGGTGCCGCGGCGGCTGCTGCTCAGGGACGAGGTGCGCGTCACGGGCGGGGGGCCAGGCCAGGACCACGTGGCCGTGTCCGTCGGGGGGCGGCTCAGCCTGGAGTACACGGTCGTCGTCTACGGGCAGGACGGCGCCGCCAGCAAGGGCGGCAAACGGCTGACGACGACGACGTTGAGGCCGGTGAGGACGACGGTCGCCGTCCGCCGTCGTGTCATCGATGACGTTCTTCCGGGCGATGAAAAGGAAAGCATTGCTTTGCTCTACTCCGCATTTTTTCCGCACGCAGCAGGCCCCGCAGACCCCGCAGGGCCCCTCGGCGGCGGCGGACTCTGTCAACGTGGTACAGGCCCCCGGGGCAGTGCTGACGGCGGCGGGGGCGGCCGTCGACAGGGCCGGTGCCGGTGACGACAGCGCCCAAGTGCCAACGGCAGGCCAGAGTCAGAATTTGTACTCCGACCCACAGTGAGGTGAAGAGGTGAAATGGCGAGCTCGGCCTTGCCTTCACTATGAGGCAGGGAAGGAAAGAGGGGAAGTGCCAAAATCAGTCAGTCACCACTTTAAAAAAATAAAATCACAACTCGGATTTGAACAATAAATAAGATATATTTAACATTGAAACAAAAATTTTAAAAAATTGGCCGAGGCCTACATAATTATTTGCATGGTAGGCACTCAGGCAAAATAAAATATTGCTGTAGTCCGACAGTTCATTATTATAAGACTTCTGACTTCATTAAATACATTTTAAAATTTAAGGAAATGCAGAATAAATGGCATTATATACTTGGCATAAAAGCATTCTAGTCCAATTCTCTTATTAAAACATCAAGTTATTGACAAGTCAAAATGACAGCAAATTACTGCTTCATACAGAAAAGACCCAGAAAATTAAGCAGCTTTGGCCTTTCACAACAGTTCTGACAATTTGGCTTTGATGTCAGAGGCAGAAGCCCAAAATGTAACATTGGCAAGTATCTGATTTTTATTGTCATCTTGCTTGTCACCACTCAACAGTTTTTCAAGATAATAACCTTTTCTTGGAAATACGTGGTCCATGTCTGAAAGCTTAGTGCAAGGGCAGTAGTCGTTTTTCCCATCCCCTACATAGGCAACATTTGAAAATATTACCCCTTCCTCATGCCTTGCCTTCAAATGCTTGTCAAGGACAGAACCTTTACATAGGTTCTCTGGACAATTCTTGCACCAATTCTGACTATGGTACATGGAAATACTCAACAAACCCGAAGGGTCAAAGAAAGCCTGATTAGTGTACACTTTTTTTACTATGTCAGTCATTTTATAGGCAGCAAGCCACGAATCAATGAAAATTGAATTGGAATCAGAGATAATAATGACCTCAACATTGGAATTATGTAAAAACTGAAGAAGATCAATCATGTCTGGTGAGGGAGGAATGCTCTGTAAAAAAAATGTTGATAGGATGGAAATTGATATTTCTATGTTACCACTAGTTAATAGGCAATATAATAAAAACCTACTGTGATTGTATTTAAGTACGATGATTCTTCAACACCCTGCTCATGCAATAATTTAAAAATATTTTGCATGTATGTGGTCCAGCATTCTTTTGGCTTGCAATTCTAGCAACATAAGAAACCAAAATGAAAGATGGGTATCAAGGCTTAAGGTAAAAGGTGTGATAAAAATCAAGGGCTTACTGGTGGTTTCGCATGAAGCAGCTGAATCACAACTGTGTCACTATTTCCATCAATTACTGTGTGGTCAAAATCAAAAGCAACCAATAACTTTTTAGCCATCTGGAACAAGGAAAATTGCAATCAGGAAGGAGAGTCAGACATAAATTCCGATCATTTCACTACACGCTTAACCATGAATTTGTAAAATGAATGTCATCAAATAAGTTTTTCACCTTTAGAATGTATGACAGCCCGCGATTCCTTTCACTGACAATGTGGTGAACCCACGACGGAAATCGGTGACGATAACGCTGCGCCAGATTTTCAGCCTTCCTCTTAAAACCCTCTAAATTTAGACTAAGGTTTCAAGATTGTTTTCTTTGAATCAGCTGATTTTCTGTTTGTGTGTCATTGGTAGTTCTGAGATCTGCCGCTGAGGGCGCTATTACAGCCGCCAGCCGCGCTAAAATTCAAACCATAGCGCGTGGCCGTGGCGGCAGGGCAGGCGGTAAAAAAAATGTGAGGGCATACTCGCAAACATATAACGAAACAAAAACTTTATTACAAACTAAAACAACAACAATGTACACAACTCTAACATATAACAATGACTTAACAGCACTACAAAATAACACAGTCAGAGAGCGGGCTACCTTGCCGGAGGGCGGTAGGGACGGCCGTGGCACTCCTCAGTCGACGCCCGCCACGGGCCAAAAGTAACCTAGGGAATTAAATAGTTGGCGCGCCGGCCGCGTCCCGGCCTCCTAGCCGTAGGTCCTGAAGTTGGCGTAGCTCTGCCCCGTCTGCGTGGAGAAGGAGCCCTTGAGCTGGGGCTCGCTGCGCGTCGTCTTGACGCCGGAGCCGAACAGGCTCTTGTGGCTCTGCTGCACGGCGGGCTGCGGCTGCGGCTGCTCGGACTGCTGGCCGTACTCGGGGCCCGCCGCCGCCGCGGCCAGGGCCGCCAGCGAGGACGACGAGGATGACGACGGGGACTCGGCGGCCAGCTCCCTGAAAAGCAACGATTGCTGTGATGGCGCCAGCGAGCTGCGCAGAAGCACGCAAAGGCGTCGGCGTCAGAGGGAAGTCCAGAACGTCCGGTGTCCGAGAGAGAACGAGAGCGTATGAGAAATTGGCGTAGCGAGGGTGTGAGTAGGAAGGGATGGAACGTCAATTGTGAAGATTCAAGCACGTTTTGTACAGCACACTGACCTGAAGTGCTGCGCGTGCAGCTGGTGGGCCTGGGGGGAGTTGAAGGACAGGGTGGGCTGGTGGTGCACGGTGGGCTGGTGCTGCTGGTGCTGCTGGTGCTGCAGCTGGTGCTGGAGCTGCTGCTGCAGCTGCAGCTGGTACCGCTGACTGGCGCCATGCTGGACCGGCTGGCCCGCGGGCTGGTGCACGTACTGCACCTGGGAGGGCGCGTGCGAGGGCACGTACTGGACCATGGGCACGACGGCCTGGTTCTGGAGGCTGTGGAGTCCGTGGAGGCCGTGGTAGCCCTGCGCTCCCTGGTGGTACAGCGCGCCCAGGCCGTGCTGGAAGCCGTGCTGGAGGTGTGGCTTCGAGTAGTAGGCCTGTGGGACAACGGAAAAGCAGATTCGTCATGACCTAGTCTGTATAGCGCTAAGGATAGCGCGTGGGACGTCTAATCCTAGGGTCGCGGGTTCGATGCCCGCCCGCTTTAATTTCCCCTCTCGTCTCGGTGAGAGGTACCGCCGCCGGTGCGTCCCGCGCGAAAGGGAGACACAAGTGTAAGGTCTCGGTGAAAGGGAGCGGAAGGGAAGGGGCGGAGGGAGCCGGCCGTTACTCACTGGACAAAGACAGCGAGAGACGGATAGTGTGGTAGGCTGGGCTGTGCCGGCTGTGCCCTGGCTGTGCATCCCCCCGCCGCCCGCCCCGCTGCACTCAACTCGTAACGCCTCTACGTCACATTATGGTGGTCAGCGTTAGCAAGCGTAAGCATCGTAAGCCCCGAGCGCCGAGCCTCGGTCTCGGCGGCGTAAGCGATTCCTAATGAAGGTGCGATCAGCATCTCATGTCGTGGCGGCGGCCGGCCGGCCGGCTGGGGCCTCCCTCCGGCGCTGTAGTGGCCGGCCCGGCCCCGCGGCCGCGCGGCCCTACCGGTTACGTCACGTGAGGCTGATCTGCTGTGTGGACCCGCACAGCCGGACTGCCGCCGCTCGCCACGCCAACACCGAGCCAACGGCACGCCAACGCCGTGCCACGCCCCCTGGGGCTGGAAAGGAAGGAAGGAAGGAAGGCGGCGGCGTTGGCGGCCCGCCGCCGGCTGCTGGCAAGGCTGCCAAAGCGCGCAAGGTGTCCTGCCCTGCCCCGTCCCTGCGCCGGTCCGCCGGGCCCCGCCGGACCGTCCGCAATGCACAGCAACGGCACACCGCAAAGTCGCCGTCCACGTCCAGAGGCGTCCAGAGGCGTCCAGGCTGCGACCGGACCTTACGCAATAATGGGAACAGCACTGGCCGTTGGCCGTGTCCAGCGGGGGCCGCTGGGGCCGCGGGGGCCGCTGGGGCCGCGGGGGCCGCTGGGGCCGCGGGGGCCGCGGGGGCCGCGCCGCCCGCCGCGCAGCCAGAAGTGAGATACAAGTACGACGTGAGGGCACGACGGGGAGCTGGCCTGAGCCGGCGGGGAGATGCGGGGCCGCGGGGGAAAAGGGGGGGGGGGGGGGGGGGGGGGGCTAACGCATGATTCGGTACAAATTGACGGACGCGGACCACGATATAAAAAAAAGTGAGCGAGCTTTGCTGATGGTTCTCTCACGCAACACAAAACTGGAACACAGGACGAGAGAAAGAGAGGGAAAGAGAAAGAGGAAAAGAAAGAGAGATGATGACAGCGATGATTGGATCAGACCGGGCGACGGCGGCGTGAGAGCGAGAAGGATAGATAAAGAGGAAGACAGAGTCGGATGCAAGACGGGGAAAAAATGGGTGGAAAAAATGGTGTCTGTGGGAGCTCGATTGGCAAAAACAGGGTGCATCTCGCGTCTCTTATAAAGCTCTAAATCACGTCCTCGTCAAGGGAAGGAGAGCGAGAGAGGGAGGGAGAGAGAAAGGAAGAGAGAGAGAGAGACAGAGAGACAGAGAGAGAGAGGCGTTACAGGAGCACACACTCTGCGGTTCGGTTCAGTGCACTTGGTTAGCGCGCGCTCCGGTCGCAATTCGCCGCACGGTCGTGATTGTATTAGTAATTGCTCCCATGCGATCAACTTCCGCTCGGAAGCCCACACCACACCACGCGCTCACACGCTGCCCCCAACACACACATACACAGACACGCAGACACACACATACACGTGGCACCGCCGCCGCGACCAGCAACCGAGCACCACCGGCGAAAGGGAAAGCCAAAGAAAGAAGAGGTTATACAGCGTATATAGTATAGTACCAGCAGTACGTGCTCGCGACTAGTGCGGCGGCGGCGATGGCGGCAGCGGCGGCGGCAGCGGCCGGGCCCCCGCAAATGGACCGTGCATGTGTGTGTATGTGTATGTGTGCGCACGTGCATGCTGAAACCGCGGGGCACGACGGCATCACGCCCGCGATGGCGGCGGCGGCGCACGGCATAGTTCCTGCAGACGTCACCTCGCGAACCACGCGGACGGAGGGGGGCGGGGCTGCAGGGGAGTGCCCTGCTGGCTCTGCTGCCCTGACATCCCGGCATGCAGTGCGGTGCCGGCGCATCGCACCGCTCTGCTGCACCGCCTCCGGCCCTGCCCGGCCCTGCCTGGCCCTGCCCGGCGGCTCCTGCTGCCGCCCCTGTCCGTCACTGTCTCCGACACGGCGGCCCCGGCGGCCCCGGCGGCCCCGGCGGCTCCGGCGGCTCTGGCGGACGGACGTGCGCTCCGCGGGCTCGGAGCGCCGCCGTGCCGTATCCGCGAAACCGCGCGCTTGTCGGTTTAGGGAGCGTTCACAAACCACACGACCTTTTCTGGAGAAGACCCCCCCCCCCCCCCCCCGCACTGGAGGAGACCCCCGCGTTGTCGCGGAGTCTCGCCCCGAGAAGCCGACTTTCAATTATGTAGCTAGTGTTACGTTGTTTATGATCGACCCCTGTCTCAGGGATTCCCGTGCGCGCCATACACGAGAAGTAACGCATCTGCATTCCGCGGGCTGGGCTTGGGGAAGAGGGGGAGGGGGGGACAGCGAAGGGTCATAGCTCAGAGGTCGGGGGGCGGCCGGACAGGACGCAGCGGGGGGTCACGGGGGGTCGCGGGGGGTCGCGGACGTCTAAATAGAGGTGGCGTTGGCCGCAGGCGGCTGCGAAAGTCCAGTGCGGTACGGCGGGGAGACCCTGGAGAGACTGCGGCTGGAGGGACCCCGCTGGAGAGCCGCGCCGCGGAGCTTGAAGAAAGCAGGTGGCGTGTGGCATGTCCAGGCGGGGAGGGCGGGGCAGCGCGGTGCAACGGCACGGGCTTGCGGGCCCCGCTCCCGCGGGCCGCAGGGAGAGGCAGGGGGCAGGATTCGGGTCGGCTTGTGGGCGCGCGGCGCGCGGGCCGAGGGGGACACCGAGCAGAGATGAGAACCGGGCGAGATGAAACGAGATGAGATGGAATGAGATGAGATCTGCGGTCGCGCAGGAGTTATGCCACCGGCTGCCCGCCTACCCCCGGAATGGTGCCGTGCGGCTGCCATTCTTCCACCCTTTTTCTCATTAATTAAAAGATCGTTTTTGAAATCTCAGTTCAATTTTCATTTTTTTAAATACGATTTTTTTGGGGAGGCGGGCTAGGGGGGGGGGGGGGGGGGGCGAAGTTCACGAAAAATATTGAAGTGTTGCTAAAGTAGTTTTCTTGGCCGAAGCCGAGGACTCACCGGGATGGCGTTGGGGTGCGCGGCGGGCGCGAGCTGGAAGGCGGCCACGTTGCCGTTGGGCATCAGGAGGTACATGATGTGCGTGGGCAGCAGGCCCGGGGCCGGCGTCGAGGCCGCGGGGGAGGCGGACGCCGCCGAGGCCGCCGCCTGGTACAGGAGGTGCTGCTGCTGGTGCTGGGCGGGCTGCTCGTACCGGAAGTGCGGCTGCGGGTGCTGGTGGTGGTGGTGCAGGTGCGCGTGCTGCGGCTGCGGCTGGTAGTGGTGGTAGTGGCCGTGGTGGGCCTGCTCGCCCTCCTCCTGCTGCTGCTGCTGCTGCTGCTGCTGCTGCTGTTGGTGGTAGGCGGGGTGGCCGTCAGGCCGGTGCTGCTGCTGCTGCTGCTTGACGAGCTCCGTCTGCAGGTTGTCGCGCTCGATGTCCTCGAGCTTGATCTGCTTCTCCCTCGTGGTCCGCAGGGCGGCCGTCTGCTGCAGCAGCAGCGCCAGCACCGTGTACAGTAGGGCCAGGGTGCCCGCCATCCTGGTCCACGACTGGCAAGGCAGAAAAACGGGCAAGGTGAAAGGCAACGCGGAACTGTTGTGGCGATCTGCCGGACCCCGACCGGCTCAAATGTAACTGCGATTTAACGGCTGCTCCCGATGCCGCCGAGCGGCAGTTGCGTCAGGGCGGGGTGATATTCCACTAGCGGTGCACTGTAATACCACCCCCCCCCTCTCTCTCTCTCTCTCTCTCTCTCTCTCTCTCACACACACACACACACACACGCGTATACACACACACACACACTCAAACGGGAGAAAACGTCTCCAGTGTGAACTACAGCAAAAAACTACATTCAAACTGTAGTTTTTAAATCAGAAAACTAAAATCAAACTGGTTTTTAAAAATTGAAAACTAGAGTCAAACCGTTGTTGAAAATTCCACAGGTGGTGAAAGGTACTTGATAATTGGACAAAATATAGATTTCCGCGTCAACTACAGTTCAGTACCAGGGCAAATGCTGTTTATGGAACTACGGCTTGGGCACCTTCTAGTTTACATACACGCGCAGTCCTCACCATGTCTGCTTAAGTGTGGGGCGTGGTGGTCGAGGTGCGGCTCCGGCGGTTACTGCGCCGCGCCCGCCGCGGCTTCGCTTTATAGACCACAGCGCACCGGCGGGGCGGCGGCGGCGGCGGGCGGAGCGCGGAGCAGCGCCCCGGAGCGCCCGGGGCCCGCCGCTCCCTCTCCCTCCCACCCCTTCTCCAGCGCGCCCCTCCAGCCCCGGCGCCCTGGAGCCTCACCCCGCCCGGCCCCGGCCCTGCTCGCCCCCGCGCGCACTTTATGCATCATTGTCCGGCGTGTTTACGGAACCCTCGTCGATACTGCGAGGAGAGTGTCTCGGCGCCTGCCGGGTAGGCCAGCCCCCGGCCGCTGCACGCACGCGGGCCGTGCGGGCCGGCCTACCCTACAGCGAGTGTGTGAATCGCCACCCGATAGCGACAGCTCGGTGTGTGTTTGTGTATGTGTGCGTGTGTGTGTGCCGGCATGTCCATCCTGAGAGCCTCCGGTACACTCTCCGGCTGTCCGCGGTGAGGCCCGTGTGAACGTGTGGGGGACGGGGGGCATTTGTCAGGTGCCGCCACGCCGCCCGCCGGCCCGGCGGAGACGGAGGAGCCTGCCGTTGCGTATCGCCGGCCGCCGCGGCCGCCGCGGGCCGCAGCCGCACGATCAAACGCAACGCATCCAACAAGTGTCCTTCTATCCCTTGAGCCTTACGTCTCCCCCTCGAAGCAGGAGGACGCTCGCGTCGGGCCGGGCGGTTTACATCGCCGGGGCCGACCGCCTCGCCTAGCTGTACGTTCGGCTCAGTGCCTGCTGCCTGCCGCCTGCTGCTGGTGGGGACCGGCCAGCCCGGGAGCGCGATGAGTGATCGACATGTGTGCGCGTGTGTGAGTGCAAAGCGGCGTACTCGATCCATCAGGCCGCGCGCCGCGCGGGGCCATGCCGCCGATACAGCCGCGGCGGGAGATGGGAGGACTGGGGACTCCGGGACGCGGCGGACGCGCGGCGCATACAAGATGACACCCGCTCCGGGCCGTAGAGTGCCGGGCGCAGGGGCCCGGTGGCCGCCGGGGCCCACCCTGCCGGCGCACGCACTCGCCTCTCTAAAGCGCCTCCGTGCGCCGGAGGAGATCAGGGCGGCAGCCTGCCTAGAGAGACCGGGGGGGTCTCCAGCCTCCGCGGCCGCCACTGATCCGGGCGGCCGGAAGCGGCACGCGGCGCGGGGCCAAGTGAAGCGGTGCAGCAGTGCGGCAGTGCAGCGAGGCGGCGGTGAAGGGGCGGGGCGGCGTCGGGTCGCAGAGCAGCGCAGTTGCAGTAAGCCGAGAGTCTCCGGAGCCGACCGGCGGCCCTGGCGGCCCTGCCCTGCAATAGTGTCCGTTGCGTGCACCACGGGCCCCGCGGCGGGCGGGCGGGCGGTCGGGCTCCTCCGCGGGACACGGGACACGGCAGCTGCAGGTGGCTGCAGCAGGGCAGCTGGCGCGGCCGGAGCAGCTGTCAGCTGTCACGACACACGCGCCGCGGTGGCGGGGATGGAGTGCACGGCTCCGTACGCCGTGCCCCGCGCCGCGTCCTGTCGGGTCTGCGGGGTCCGCGGTCCAAAGCAGATGATTACGCGGGGCGTCTGCCGTCAGTGAAAGGGCCGCCGGCCGAGCGGGCAGCCCGGCCCGGCCGCGTCGCGCTCCGTGCCAGCCGTGCGCTAAACGCTGGGCTGGTCGCCTACCCCCGGCGCGGTGCCGGCCGGCGTCGCCCGCGCAGAGCGCGCCGCCCCCTGCGGCCGCGGGCCGGCGTCGGGCGGCGAGCCGAGCAGCCGCGCCGTGATCCCATAACAGTGTTATGTGCGTCGCGGATGGCTCGGACGGCCTGGCCTGGGGCACAGCGGCGGCGGCGGCGGCGGCGGAGGCGGCGTGGTCGTGGCCGTCCGTCGCGGACAAAAAAAAAACACACAAACGCGAACTGCAGCGAGAGGCGGCGGCGGCGGCGGTCGTGGCGATGCCGGAGAAGGCCCTAATGTCTCACTCGCTTTCGACGTGGAGCGGCTCAGCAGCGGTGGAGTAGTTGGCGAGCTCCGCGTAATCTAAAATCTTCCGTGAAATGGCGGGGTCAGAATTATTGTTCATGCATTAATTATCTCTCTTCACCCTCCTCCCCCCCCCCAAAAATGATTAAAAAAAAGAAATGGCATCCTATAGCGCAGCATGTTTTTGTGAGTGCACCACCGCTGTTGCCTCCCTCGATCACCCATCCCATCATCACCTCAAGCTCTTGATCACCTGATGACTACCGACACATTCGCTCCGCACAGCTCCGCAACGAACACGGACAAACCCGACCCGGACAGCCGCCGCGAAGCTGACCGATACCCTGATCCTGATGTGTGCGTCTGCCCAAACATGCAGCATCGATCAACAACAGGCAGTGCCGGGCGGCGCCCTCCAGGCCTCCAGCATCTCCAGCGGGCCCCGCGGCGGGGCTCCCGCGAGGCCGCGGCGCTCCCACCGGTGTCTCTTTCTCTCCCTGTTTCCCTCTTTTTTTAGAGGGAAAAAATAAAAAAGAAGTATTTTTACTTTCTGCTGTGGTTAGCCAATAGGAGCAGGATAGGACCGTCGTGCTGCTTCCGAAAATCAACACTGCCGGGCGAGAACGAGAGTGACTTCGAGAGAGAGAGAGAGAGAGAGAGAGAGAGAGAGATGAAAGATAATGAGGAAACCGCCTCGCCTGCATATGCGCGGGGTGCCCGGGTGCGAGTGAGAGGGCTGTCTGCAGACCGCCATTCATTGGTCCGGCCGGTCCGCATAGGCAGCAGCAGGGCAGCAGGCGAGAGAACGCATACCGGCAAAAGAAATGGACAGGAGCGCCTGTCCCTGTCCGGGGCCGGGCCTGCCGGGCCTGCCGGGCCGACAGAACGGGCTGTGTGCCGGACCCTGTGCCGACCACCAGCTGGTCACTGGTCGCTGCAGCCCACTCACGTGACCGCCCATCGGCAGGGCGGCGAAATTAGTCCAGCCACCTCGTATCGCCATCGCCGTGCTCGGCGCTCCGCGGCCCGCGGCCCGGGGCACCCCGCTCCGCCCCGCGCACAGGCCGCGCCGCCCACCGCTACGCCGCGGCATCCCGCCCCGCGGCCCCGCGGCCCCGCGGTATCGGAGGACTCGCGGCTCGCGGCCCGCTTCCGCGTGGAGTCCAGTCAACCCGCCGGCCGCCGCCCCGCTCAACTAGTTCCTGCGTGGCGCGGGGCGGCGGGGGCCCCGGGAGCAGAGCTGTGCGCGGGGCTCCGCGGCAAGCCCATTTTCGCACCCCGATCTCGGAGCGGGAGAATAAAAATTCCGTAATCCCGCCGCCGCCGCCGCAAACTTGGTCTCGTCTTATCTATCGCGGTGGTCGGAGAGCTGAGAGATTACCGGCCGACGCCAGCACGGGGTCCTTCATGTCCTGTGCGATGATGGGAACTATTGCCTCAGTGCAAGGATATAGGGAGCCTGCTGGTCTGGTCAAGCCATAGAAATACACCAAACGCAACCGCCACTTTTTTATTGGTTGCGGGAAATTATTGACGCTGCGATTTTGTCACCAATCCGCGGTGTGTGTTGTGTGTGTGTGTGTGTGTGTGTGATGCGATAGGCTACGCCGCCGCCGCCGGCCCCCGCCCGCCCGCGGCTGGCGACGGATCCAACCGCCGCCGGGAGAAAAGCAGCTTGGCACGCACGCACGACAATTTTTTTCCCCTCTTTTTTTCCATCACGCTATATGGAGGCGGCATGCGTCCCGCGCGCCCCGTCCCGTGCCGTGTCCGCCGTGTCCGCCCCGGAACACGCGCCCGCCCGCCACAACAAGAGTAGTATGCCAACGAGCGCCACCTGTTTCATCAAAAGTTTCGAAAATCGGCAAAACTACCAGTTTATAACGGAAGTTTGGCACATTCGTGGACTCGTGGAGGCGGTAGAAGCGAAGAAAAAAATTGGCTCCGGCTGAAATCATGTTTTTTAAAATATCATAAAAAAATCACTCTGGCAGTTTCCACAACGTGAGGGTCTCATCTTTCATAACATCCATAGCCGCGGAAAGTTGGCGTGAAAGCGGAGATTCGGCCGAAAATCGTACAAATTTTTTTCCCATAAAGAAACATTTTGAAAATTGCCAGAGGGCTGCTGCCTTGCCGCGCCGTGAGGCTGTCATCTCCACCGTCAGAGCGGCCCCCGCCCCCGCCGCCCCCAGCGGTCGGCACACCTTTCCCCGCCCCGACCCGGTCAGGAGTACTAACCAGGAGGCGCCCGGCCGGTAGCCGGCCGATCGCTCCAAACCCTTCACTTTCGCGGGTACGCGGCGGCAGCGGCGGGCGCCACGCGGAATGGGATGTGTGCTGAGGTGCCATAAGCGCGCCGGGACTGCCCACATGGCCATGTCTCATCCCTGTCGGAGCCGCGTGCCGCAACGGAGAGAGAGAGAGAGAGAGAGAGAGAGAGAGAGAGAGAGAGAGAGAGAGAGAGAGAGAGAGAGAGAGAGAGAGAGAGAGAGAGAGAGAGAGAGAGAGAGAGAGATCATCCGTCTGTGTACTAGGCCTCTGCAAAAGAGTGCAAGGTAGAGGTGGTGGGGGACGATGTGTAGAATTACGCGGAGTGGACGAGGGATATAAAACATGAGCATCCTATTCCAGGCCGGGGCCCCGGGACGGCGGCGGAGACTCGGTGAAAGGGAACAAACACAGTGAGAGGGACGAAGAGGATTGAATGACTGACGGACGGAGCGGGGAGCAGGAGGAGGGAGTGGGAGCAGACGCAGGACCGAGAAAGAGAGAGACAGAGAGAATAGAGAGGGAGGGAGGGGGTGATCGTGCTACGCCCTGAAGTCCCGCAGTCCACGGCGCGGGAGAGTCGAATGGGTTGCCGGCTCACGGGCGCAGCACCAGTGGGGGTATGCCATTCCACCGAAGGGTATCACCACGGATCACCTTTGTCATCCGTGGGTACCACAGTTCACGGATGGGCGTTCTCTGACTGGTGACTGGAGCGGGCTTTTCGATTGGCTGTGGGTACTTTTGAAAAATATTGCAAAAGTGTGTGGGGACTACCACGTCCCAGGCCTCCACCTGGAACCCGCCTGCTTATCGGTGTTCGGATGGGAGCCGGTATACGAATAATTGACCACCGCTTAAGACACGGGCACGGCGCAGCCGCCTTGGTGAGAGACGAGCTTCCGAAACGGTCAATGTAGACCACCCTCCCGGCAGCCAGATTTCCGGAGTCAACGCCCTTCGACCAGTCGGTTGGTCTAAGTCCGCAAACGCGGATTGAGGGGAAGGTGTAGGCTTTCCTATATCGTATACACCGTGACGGCATGTCCTCGTCTGCGAGATTCACAGGGAGCGAAAACGAAACAACGGAACCGTGCCACTGAGAGCGACGGAGACCCTTCAAGTTGACACTCCTCCGCTTACATCTCTTCAGTGGCGCAGCGCCAGCGCGCACAGCTGTTCAGACCGAAGACGCGAGAAAAATTTGAGCGACCGGCGAACCACGCGAACCACGCGAACCACCCGCCGAACCGCTAGGACCATGACCTGTCGGAGCCCGGTCTCCACTCACTTTGGCGAAACTGAGCGAAAATAAAACCCGTGCCTGAATACCGCATGAAGCCGTCTCCGTCTCCGGGGCGCGTTTCTCTCTCGCACTCCCGCGCACTCACTCCGACGGACGACAACCTGTCTGTCGCCGGGGACGGGACCCCGCGACGCCGGGACGCCGCCGGGACGGCGAACGACCGCCAGTCAAACCTTATTTAGGGGTGGACGGACAGGTGCGGGGGAAAAGGACTACTGGCGGACACGGCGCGGCCGGGTTACCTCGCTATAGAGCGGTTTGTGTCGTGCCTGTGTGTGTGTGTGTGTGTGTGTGTGTGTGTGTGTGTTTGCACTCGCGTTCCCAGCGCCGCCACGCGCAGGTTGGCGGGGGGCGGGGCTACTGATTGATAGCACCGTAAACGGACGCTATGAAGTGAAAGTGATCTTGTATCTGGTCGGCTCTACGCCCCCCCCCCCCCCCCCCTTCCTCCGGACACGCCCCTGCCGTCCCCACCGGTCCCCACACGGTCCCCCGCCGCCGCCGCTGCTGCCGCGCGATTTCTCATCGCACTTCCGTGCGTTTTGCGCGCGCGGTCCTTTGCTGTCCGGCGGGCCGGTGGGCCGGACCGGACCCGGCCGGACTCCGGACGCTGGGCCGGGCACCTGGCCGTATAACTCGGGGACTCTGGGCCGCGGTCCAGAGCAGGTGGTTGAGTCATCGGGCTGCTCCGCGGCGGCGGCGGCGGCGGCGGCGGCGGCGGCGGCGGCGTGGGGGACCCGACGCGCCGAACAATCGGGCGAGGGATTCCAGGACTGGCGTCGAGCGGCTTTGAACCCCACGCGGTATTTGAGTTACGTGCTGCATTGTCGCCGGAGCTCACCATTTTCTATCTTATATTTCTTTTTTGTTTTGCTTTTGGGCCCCTGGCGTGTAAGATGGTCGGGAAATGGTCGGAAAAAAAGTACCGCATGAAAAACAGGAGAAAACAAACACGTTTATTCTACAAACTACATAACAATTATTCTACGTTTAAATAATCTCGCAGCCTCCGGAGCTCAGCCCGCTGCGATCGACTAGGACACTGGCCGGCAACAGTTTCGGCGCCGCCTTCCGGCGGCCGCGGCCAGCTGGAGAGCGCGTCAAAACCGCCGCTGCCAGTGCCGGGTGCGTACGGAAGACAAGGGTACGGGGACACGGCGTCGTGGTCCAGCTTTGGGAAGTGGTGGCCGGCGGCGTCGCGCCGCCACTCGTTCATCACAGATTACTTGGGGTGGGCGCGCGCGCGGCCGCTCTACGCCTTGATGATGGTCTTGTACGAGTGCTGGGACGGCTGCTGCACCCTGGCGCCGTAAGAGCCCACCAGGCTGGCCGGGGTCGGCGGCGCGGGCGCCTCCAGACCGACGGGGTTCTGCTGCTGCTTGGGCACGAAGTGAGGGGCGTCGTTCTGGGCCTCGGGCTGCGACTGGAAGACGAGCTGCTGCTGCTCCGGGTAGAAGCGGGTCTGCTGCAGGTGCTGCGGCAGGTGCTGCTGCAGGTGCGGCTGGTGCTGGGGCGCGGCGTGCTGGGGCTGCTGCAGGGGTGCCTGCTGGGGCTGGGGGCCGGCGTAGAAGGTGAGCAGCTGCTGGGGGATCTGCTGCTGCAGGGCGAGCTGCGGGTGGTTGAAGTACTGGAAGCCGTTAGCGGCGGGGGCGGGCAGCACCATGACGTAGTGCGGCTGCTGGGGCTGCTGCTGCTGGGCGGCGTGTTCGGGCTGGCCGGCGGCGGACTGCTGCTGGGGCTGGCCGGCGGGCTGGTGCTGGGCCTGGTGGACCTGGGGCTGGGGCTGGGGGATCAGGTACATGAGGGGAGCCTGGTACTGCGGCACCTGGAAGTAGGGCTGCGGCACGTACTGGAGCTGGAGGGAAAACAGAGAAAGAGAGATGGGATGAGACGGTGGCCATCAGAAGCGACAGTGACAGCGAGATCGCCATCTAAAATATTTTCGCAGTACTCACCACCTGCTTGGTGGGCGCGTGGTACTTGGAGTGCAGCAGAGGGGGCAGGGCGGGCAGAGGGGAGGGCTGGTACTGGTACTGGTACTGGGGGGCCACGAAGGAGTAGGGGTGCGGGGCGTACAGGGGCTGCTGGGGCTGCTGCTGGGGCTGGATCTGGGACTGGATCTGCTGGGGCTGCGCCTGCTGGGGCTGCACCTGCTGCTGCAGGCTGTACGAGAGCGGGGGCTGCTGCTGCAGTTGCAGCTGCTGCAGCTGGGGTCCGGCCACGTTGCTGACGGTGTTGTCCACGATGGAGTTGCCGGACACGGCGCTCAGGCGGGCTGCCCCGCGCTTGGACACGGCCTCGGACGCCTGGCTCTCCTGGTCCGCGGAGGCCGAGGACGACGCCGGCGACGCGGGGGCGGGCTCGGGGGCGGGGGCGGGCTCTGGGGCGGGACCCGCCGCCACAAGCGCGGCCAGCGCCACCGACAGAACTACCACCACCTGAAATCACAAACGACCAGCGCTCAGCAACAGAAAGCCAACATTTTAATATTTTTTCCCTGATTTATGAGAGCATCTCCTCGTGAAATACTTTCTGATTCTAACGGGTCTACAAGTCGATCCATGCACTGTATTGGCAAGGCAAGGGCTCGAGAACTACAGTTTTCCAAACGCGATATGCAAATGGTACAGTCAATACACGAACAAATCTCCCCGCGGTCACGAGGTTTCGTGCTTCGCAAGTAGTATTTCGGACACCGATTAGAACGAAACGGTGAGAAAAATCCATGGCATGTCTTCCGGCGTGGGTGCTTGCTTGGCTGGGCTCGGAGCACGTCACTTGGCACAACACTGCGGGAACGCACTTTCTTCTGCACTGATCACTTTGTCCTCGGTCCACTCGCGGCACATTCACACACACACTGGGACAATACTCACGATGGTCTTCATGGTGCTTCGATATGAGGGGCTAGCACACGCACTCGCGACCTAGTGTTGGCCCTGGCCGATTGTCGACTTGTCTGGGGGAAGGAGCAGCCGGGGCTTTTATAACCGCACCGTGTCCGTCAGCCCCTGCCCCCACCTCGGCCGTCCCCGGGACGGTCACCCCGCCCCCCCCCCTCCCCCGCCGCGCCTGGAGACCGGCCCCCGGCGGCCCCCGCTGCCCCCGGCCTGCTGTCCACTCTGCTCGACTTTTCTCCTCGGCCGCGTCGTCCGCCGCCCGGCCCGGCGCCCCGCCGCCTCCCTCCCCGCCTCCCCAAAGTACGCCGTGTGCGTGCCCCGTGCCGTTGCCGGCGTCGCTGAGAGTGACGATGTGCCCATTAGCTTCAAAGAAAATGCGAGATCGTTGGCGTGGGGAAATAAAAAAAAGCAATACTTCGGCAGGAAAATTTAAGTCTCCTTTCCACACGGCGCCGGGCACAGGGGCATTGCGTAACCAGCCATAACAAGAGCAGCTGGACGGGATGGGGGCCGGGCGGGCCGGCGGGCCAGGCGGGCCGGACCACGCCGGGGGATGCTGAGGGCCGAGTCCGGGGCCCGGAGTGCATCGCTTGCCGCCCCGCCCCCGGCACCGGCCCGCGTGCGCCGCGCCGCGGCCCAAGCCGTCGTATACAGTACACCGTGCCCTCCTTTACGGAAAGGACCGCGAACAATGCCGTCCGGCAGGTCGGCGCGGCCGCTGCGGCACGCGCACTTTGCATCGCGTTGTCCTGCAGGCTCGGCGTCGCCCTGGCGGGCAGCAGCACCGCCGCGGGCGCTGACCGCCCGGCTTACAGTAACGGATTACGTGGCATTCGGCGCATTAGAGCCGACACACACACACACACACACACACACACACACACACACATTCGCACGCTCTCACGCTCGGCCCGGCTAGGAGGACCGGACATGGCGCGCGGCGGCGGGGTGACGCACAAGATCGCCAAGTCTGAGAGACACCTCACGCGAACGACACGGCACGGCACGGCACGGCACGGCACGGCGGGGGGCGCCACGGCGGCGGCGGCGGGGCGGTGCACACGCCTGGCCACACCTGGGGCTGGGGGCCGGCGCGCGGGGCGGCGCGGGCCGGGGCCACACCTGGGATTGCATGGGCCGACTGCTCTGGAACGCGTTCCAGACATCGGGGGGGTTAAGTGTGCCGGCCGGAACCGCTGTCTCTGTGTGCGTGTGTGTGTGTGTGTGTGTGTGTGTGTGTGTGTGTGTGTCCGGCAGGGGCACATATCTGCCCCACGACGGACGCGGAGGGCGTAATGCTCGTCAGGACCGTCAGGACCGGGAGTCGCCTCCGCCACCGTTAGCCGCAGCCAGTCAGCAGCGCACTTACACAAAGCAGACATGCCGAAAATGGAGCGAAACAATGAAGGGGCTGCCCCCCCCCCCCCCTCTGGCTGGCTGCCACACCGCTTCCCCTTTTGCACGGACGCTTTCCTGCTCCGTTCGGCGTCACCGTCGTGGCGATCGTAATATTTTATGCGACGTGAGGGGAGGAAGCCACGGGCAGCCATGGGTAGCCTGAGCCCCATAGGTAGACCCATAGGCCGCCATAGGCAGCCATAGGTAGCTCCATAGACAGCCATAGGCAGCCACGGGTAGCTCCGTAGGTAGCCAGAGGAAGCCCCATAGACTGGTCGCAACGTCATTGGTCGTGTTTTGAACGTCTTCAAGGCGTGTGTATGTGTATATGTTGTGTGTTTGTCACAATGTTGCAGTATGCGTCCCATGGCGCCCCCCCCCCCCCCTGTCCCTGAAGACCAGCTGGTCCCCAGCGGGACACACGGGTGCGAGCAGCGCGCGTTGGCACGGACCGAACATTATCATTACGTCCGGAGGGAGGGAGGGAGGGAGGAGAAGAGAAGAGAGGGATGCAGGAAGGCTGGAGAAATTATAGGGGAGGTGGGGAGGACGGCGAGGAGGGGGGCCGGGATCAGGAGCAGCGGGGGCACGGCGGGGGCACGGCGGGGGCACGGCGGCGGGGGGCCCCCTGGTCCGGCCCGGGCATTCCGCGCTGACCGAATAACTCCCAAGTAAGTTGCACGCGTCTCGCCGGATTGTGTCTTGCATCTGCGGGGCGGAGCGGAGGGCGGGGCGTGCCGGCCGGCCTCGGCGGCCTCATGCAGTAACTCGGGCCGGACTCCGCGGCGACGCGGCGGCGACCACGGCGCTAACGACGGTATCCGTCCTGGCGGCGGTTGTGTCCGTCGGCGGCCGCCCCGCCCCGCCCCGCCCGCCCCGCCCCGCCCCGCCCCGCCCCGCCCCGCCCCGCCCCGCCCCGCCCCGCCGTTCCGGCTCCGTCGTCTCGGCTCCGAATGAAAGGCCCGGACAGCCACACTGCTATTTGATTTCCCACGCCGATAAATATACTCCTCCATGTGTGTGTGTGTGTGTGTGTCTCACTTTATTATTTTGCGCGAGCCCGGTGGCATAGTGGCGCGTAGGCATAGTGCGAGACAGAGAAAGGCGGTCCGAGTGAGGCGAGACAGAGAAAGAGAGAGCAAGAGAGAGAGAGAAAAAAACAGAGAGAGAGAGAGAGAGAGAGAGAGAGAGAGAGAGGGAGGTAGGAAGGAGAGAAAGGGAGGAGGAGAATAACTTGAAATATTTCTAGCTATTACTTTATTTTTTCTTTGTCAAGCAATTTTTTTTTCACAAAACTGGGAAATTGCAAATATTGCAAATATAATTAAGTCCGAATCAGGAGCTAAGACGAGAGCCTAGGAAGGGAAGGGCATAACATAGGAGAAACACATACGCACAAACGCGCATGTACACCGGTGTGGGAGAGAGACAGCGAGCGGGAGCCGCAAACAAGGCAGCGCGACTAACTGGACCGATTCTGTTACGATGGCGCGGCGGTTGCGGTGGCGGTGGCGGCGACGACTGTGGTGGGGCGGTGGGGCTGTTCACTGCATAGCAGGCCGGGGGCAGCCGGGGGCCGGGGCAGACGCCGGAGAGCAGCGCAGCGCAGAGCGGCTTCACTTTCTACCGCGGACCACGCCTAACCACGCCCTGGGACAAAAACAAGAAATGAGCAGAGCGTGTGGCTGCTGCTGCTGCTGCTGCTGCTGCTGCTGCAGTGGTGATGATGACGGTAGGGCCGATTGCACTCCTCGGCGCACCACCGCACGCCGCTTCGTCACGTCACGTCACGTCACGTGTGACATCACCTCACCTCGGCGTGGCGTGGCGATCCGTGACGAGTGCCGAGGTGGGCGGAGCCGGGGCGCCCGGCGGGTATAGGAAGCGCAGGCCCCGGCACGCACACGCACGCGCACGCGCACACGCACACACGCCGTGCGGGCCGGCCTACCCCGGCGTCCGCAGGCTTCTCGTCCGTCTGCGGTTTGTGCCGATAGGTGCGAGAGGACACGCATCGGTGGCCAGTCCGACGCTGCGGAAACGGCCGCGGAATGCCGCCGTGCCGTGCCGTGTCGTGCCGTGTCGCATGTGTGGCCCGCACCGCGTGGCCGGAGGGCCTGAGGGGATAAGGAGTTGCATAAGGATGTGCGATCGGGGTGCCGCCGCCGCCCGGCAACTGTGCGGGCCGCGGGCCGCGGGCTGCGGGCTGCGGGCGGGAGGAGTGGAGAGGTACGAGATTATATTATTTCAGGGCAGGAACTGTAACAGCATCGATGCCGCCAGCCCCGCCGCCCGGCCCCGCCCTGTCCGGCCCAACCCGACCCGGCCTGACCGCCTGCCACTCCTGCTGCTCCTACGGCTCGGCCCGGCGGCCCCACGGCCCGGGACGGGACAGGACAGTGCGGTGCGGCGGCGGCAGCGGCGGCACAGCACAGCCTGCCCCGGCAGGGAAGTCCACGCTGCTCGCGCCCGTTTCCGCCGCGGGTCGGGAACTGGACGAGAAACGCCAGCCTATTAATCCCCCCCCCCTCTCTCTCTCTCTCTCTCTCTCTCTCTCTCTCTCTCTCTCTCTCTCTCTTTCTGGTTGTGTGTGCATTAGGGGCTAGCATTACCGGTACCCCAATACCTTCGCAGCCCTAGCCAGCGACCTCATACGCAGAGGGCCGTTCCGATCTTGTGCTTGTATTCTTATCACCTCCTCAGTCGGTGCGCGCTAAGCTGAGGCTGGAGTTGGTGTGCCCGGCCGGCTGCTGTTAGTGGGCCCGATACTTACAGTATGGCGCCGCGGCCGGGCGCAGGTCTGTTTGTGAGTATCAGTTTACATTCTGTGGCGAGGCGTGGCGTCGCTGGAGTTGGGAGGAGTGCATGGCGCAGAGTGGCATGGCATGGCTTGCCGCGCCCGGCTACGGGACGTTGCCCCCCGTCCCCTGCACACATTGTGCGTAGGGGCGGTTTGGCTGAGGGGCTGCGGGAGCGTCCAGCGCATCAGCCGAAGGCTCAAAGCGAAAAGGTCCACCAAAGGTCAGGTTTAGAGGGATAGCGCAGATGTGATGCACCGACATAGAGTTTCCCACTTCAATTAGGAAAAGCAGAAAATTAAAATATACCTGCGTAATAGTCGCATATAAACAAAAGGTGTTGCAACATTATTAGCGTTTCAAATATGGGCCACTTGTACAGCGATCACTCGGTGGCAGTTTCTTTTTAAAATCTTGACTGTGTGTCGTTTTCTCTCCCTCCCGCCCTCCCTCACCCCTTCTCTCTCTCTCTCTCTCTCTCTCTCTCTCTCTCTCTCTCTCCCGCTCGCTCTTTTTCTCTCATTCTTTTTTCCTTTACTCTTTTTTGAAACCAGGTGACCCGGTGGTTAGTAATTTATGAGAGCAGAGCTGGCGAATGCCGAGGCTGGAGGCCTCCCCTTTCGTCAAAACGTCTTTTACGTGTTGCCGCGCGGCGCTGCTTCCCCCGGTCAGCTGCGCTGGCTGCGCCTCGCCTGGGGCCTCGCCTCCGCGCCCCGCGCCGGCCTCTGCCTGCGCTCTGCCTGGCCCCGCGCTCCGCCGTGCGGTGTGTGGTGTGGCGCACCCGCGCGGCCCCCGACGCCCGATAATGCTATACGTGTCTGCGGTCGACTTTCCGATACGGACACGACGGCTTCGAAAGCGATGCGATGGGACGATGGGGTGCAGCAGGCCACGTGACGAGGTAATCCGGGACGTGTCGCCTGCACTGCAGGTGCCGGGGTAGGCCGGCCCGCACGGCACGCGTGTGCGCGCGGCTCGTGGATGACTGCCCGGCAGTCGCTACAGCATGATAGCCGTCAAGATCGCACTTTCGATCCCGTTCTATTCTCTGTGCGTTTTCATTACTTTCTTATTCTCTGCCTTTTTCGAATGAATCGGAAACTGTTTTTCAGTGTGGCCGTGCGGTGCGACGAGGCCTGGCGTGCCGTGGTGAGTGGTGGAGGGCGTGTTGTGCAGTTTCTCCGTACCGAAGGGTGTCAACACTCGACAGACTTTTGCACGCGAACGAGTCTATGTAAAGACCTGTCCAGGACGCCGACAGGCAACTGCAGGCGTTGGAAAGCAGTCAAAGGGAATAATGTGTGTGTAAATAAATGAAAAGGCAGCAATAAATGCGAGCAGAAAATGTACATTTTATTCAAACAAAAAACACATTTTCAAACACATAACAAAAAGCCCCAAAAGCGCACAACAACAGCAAAATTACATAAATATCACAGCTAGCAGGTGGACACGGACACGTCCTCCACCGATATCTAGGTACAGGCGACGCGGCGGCCTCCGCCTACTGCGTGTACGAGTACGAGGAGCCGCCGTCCTGGCCGGGGCCGGGCGCGGGCAGGAGGCCGAGGCTGCCGCCGGGGGCGGAGGGCGCCGACGGCGCGTACCCGTCAGAGTACCCGGCGAAGCCCGACGGCCCCACGGCCGCGGGGGCGGGCGGGGGCTGCGGCGGCTGCGGCAGCGACGCGTACCGGCTGCTGGGGCTGGCGGGCGCGGCGGCGAACGCCTGCTGCTGCTGCTGCAGCTGCTGGAGCACCCGCTGCTGCTGGAGGGCCGCCTGGACGAGCGGGCCCTGCCGGAAGGGGTTGGGGGTGGTGGCGGTGGGCCGGGCGTGCTCGGGCCCGAACGTCAGCGGTCCGGTGCGCTGGTCGGCGGGCGCCGGGGCCGGGGCCGGGGCCGCGGGCTGGTAGCCGCCGCCCAGGAGGAACGAGTTGGGGTCGACGGCGCCCGGGTACTGCAGCAGCGGGAGCCCCGCGTCCTGGCCGGGGCCGGGCAGGAACTGGAGACCGCCGCCGCCTGAGTAGAGGCCCGGGTCCTGCGCCGCGGCCAGCACCACGCCGCACAGCAGCTGTGACAAGCAGCTAGTTAGCGCCCGGAGACAGCGAGGCCCTTGCACCGCACCGCGCACTGCAACTGCACCTGTCCCCGGCCGGCCGATGTTTGCCGGAGATTAGTGCCGGCACGCGTGGACAGGGGCTGGACTGGACAGGCGAAGTCCGGCGGCCCGGAGCCGGGGAAAAAGCGGAACTATTCTAGATTGATGAGGTGTTTCGGGAGAGCAGAACAGGTGTAGGCCGGGCCGCCCCGGCCCGAACGGCCCGCCGCCGGCTCCGAATCGTGACAGGACAGGATTAGCCAAGAGGGGGAAGTGTGCCCCCGCACCCCGGCACTCCGGCGGGGAGGCCAGATCCGGGCCATTGCAGCAGTCAGTTGCATCGCGTCGCGCGTGGAATCTGGGTTCACACATGCCGAAACACTCTGCTCTCGTCTTCCGTGCGTGCGCGTGCCGCCGGCGGCAGGTCCTGCCCGGCGGCGGCCGAAGCCCAAAGCGGTCCGGAGCCAGTCCCGCAGTCAAGTGGACATGGCGGCGCGGCGGCGGCACGGTTGCACCACAGCGGAGCAGAGCAGGGCAGCGCAGATCTGGTCTCCACAACCCCATTACATCACGGCACGCCGGCGAGGGGCGCGCGGCGCGCAAAACGCGGTGCGCGCGAAGTACTACGAGCAGAGCAGGAAGCTGGAGAGAGTCGGCGCGTCGGCGGCCGCCCCACGACGGCGGCGTCCAGCACCACCTTGACGAGGATCACCGACAGTGATGCACACGGCGCACCGCCAGCCAGCCGGCGCCCGCCGAGCGCCCGAAAGTGGCCGAATAGGCATCCCGAACACGAGTGCGTGTTGCGGGAGTGCCTACCCTTTCGTTGTTAGGCGCTCCGAAGGTTCCGAAGTCTCGTCGGCGTAGTGACGCGCGTGGGCGTAGGACTCCCGTTACGTCCTCTCAGGACCTGTCAGGACGCTCAGCCCCGTCGCGTGCACTCACCCACAACATGGACGCCCCCATCCTGGTCGCAGTGCGCGCTGCCGGACTGAGCCCGGGCCGGCGGTGTGCTGCTAAGCGCCAAGCGCGGCTGAAACTGATTGGGAGCCGGCCGGGGGCCGCCGTTATATACAAACATTCATATGGTTCGGCGGAGGCAGGCCAGGCCGCGGAGACGTAAGAGCCGAGCCAGGGCTGCAGGAGGCTGGACCACCGGCAAGGGACGGGAGTCGGGAGTGGAGGGGAAGAAGGACGTCCCGGTTGGTCCCGGCCCCTGTCCCGTCCCGCGGGAGCGAGTGCGGGGCTGCGGAGCGCGGCGGGCGGTCAGGTGGGCCGGGCCGCAGCATTCACCGCCACGCCACATGGGCCCCCGCACCCGCAGGGCACGGAATACCGTATCGCCGTACGGAGCAGACCGGAGCAGACCGCCCCGCCGGTAGTCCGCAGGCGGACGGGCAGCAGCTGCGGGGGTCTGCCGGGGACACCTGACGGCGGGGTAGCGCCGCTGCCACTGCCGCGTCGAGACGAGAGGGAGTCCGGAGTCCGCCGCCGGGAGCACCCGCCGGTCTCCCCTCCCCCTCCGCCATCGACACTCTCCCTCGCCCTCCTCCTCGTGGTATAGCGATGCAGGGGGAAGAAAACAATTTACCAAGGACTTTTATAGAATAATTTCATTATTTTTATTATTCTTATCCTAGTCTAAGTACAATGGTATTTGATACCGTCACTCTTTTAAGATACAAGAATTACAATTGATGAGTTGGGTTGAAAGTGAAATAAAACAAGCAACTGTCACTTGTAAACGAGTAAAAAAGAAAAAAAGGTCCATCCCATCCAGTACTTCTAGGACAAAAATAAGGGACTACAGCTTTTCAAAATTACAACAGTTCAGGTGGAAGAGGTGGAACACACATAAAAAAAAATCATTTTAAGAGACACATTCAACTTGGATGGACAAAATTTGAGCTATCACAAAAGTGGTTTCATATTCTTTCAAAAGAAACACTCACACATATTGTAAATAAATCCTCTAAAAGCAGTCTCTGCAATAATCACAAAAAGAGAATGACTCATGATGGTTTCTAATGTTTTAAAATTTGATTTAGGATGAATTCATTTTCCATTTCAACATGCAAAATGTTAACACAATAACATAAAACAACACACTAAATGATATTGTAACTATTCACAAAAATGGTTTTAAAACTTTAAGTACAGTAGTGTATTGGTGACTTGTTCCCATGATATCTTTTATGGCAAGGAACAAAAAATTAAAGTAAGACTTGAAAACAAGACTGGCAGTGACTGTTACAAGTACGAAATACACTACAAGGTTTATAGGAACTCCATTTCTCGCTCAATACCCACAAACTTTAGCTGTTCCGTCGGTCCATATCTGAGGAAAGAGAATAAAAGGTTGAACTTAAGGAAATAATAAAAGAAACAAATTATAAGGAAAAAAAAGAGGAAAATTAAGAAGAAATTGATTAGTGCTGATTTTGAAAATTAATATTCCATTGCCGGCTACAAACTGCAACAAATATCACTTTACCTGTAATCAAAGAATAACTCCTCTCCAGGCAAAATTGCTCTTTTGGCAAAAATCCCAATTCGGTGGTCACCATTTACCATCATGACTTTGGCATAGCAATTTGGGTTAATGGAATGATTTGCAAAGCGAATTTTATTCCCCTTGCGAGTAGCGTCAACAACAAATTCTAGAGAGAGAAAAATAAAATTATGTATAAGTAATAACCTATATACAGCAGTCACTCTCATATGCAGGCAGTTATACCTACCACTGTTAAGATTGAAGAGAAAGCTGCACATGTACTTGTCATACACTTTGCCTCTCCTGTCTGCTTCATCCTGAGAAATTACCTCCCCGCAATACTCAGAAATAAATTCATTCTTTTGAGCAGATTCTTTTAAGAAAATACCCCAGCCCGCAACATCAGAGGGAGCCATCAACAGGTGTTTGTCTGCAAAACAAAAGAAACAGATTGTTACAATGAATTACAGCAAAGCCAGCACAAAAAAAAAAACATAGTTTTGTTTAGTTTTTTCTCTTAAATGCTAGAATACTTACGGAGTCCTCTTTGAACACAAACATTCTTGCATGTTATTCTTGTTACATCTAACTGGTCTGCACCACAGGTCTGACATAAATCTGGATCACACTCACGCACAGCAAGGTAACAAGGGCACTGTTTTGTGTTGCACTGGGCCTTGCAACGGCAGCCAGGAAAACGGTTTTGACCTGGATCCACAAATAAAAGATTGAGAAAAGGCATAGAAAACTATAACAGATTTGTAGTTGTAACACTTTTTTTAAGAACTTACATTCTGAGCTACACTGGCAAAACTTCTCACAAAAGTTTCCAGTTCCAGCACACGGACAGTTCATGTCACAAGGCAGGTCAGGGTGGTCACATGGGGTGAAATTGGCTACATGGTTGGAGCTTGAATCTTTCTTCATTTGTATCTTTCGGCAGTGCATTGACCACAAACGATGCTTCTTCTTCTTTTTGCGCGGAGGTGTTGAATCTCTTACAGTCTCTTCAGCAGGAATGTCTGACGTTTGCTTCTGACCAAACTCATAGACCTGACACCAAATAAAACAATATAAAATAAGAATATCGAAAAAAACAAACATGAAGAAATTATGTTTTGATAAGATACACCGGCATTACCTGCTGACATGTCTTGGACAGCATGACTTGAGCAATGGCACAAAAATTGCTATGAAAGACTTTGTGGAGAGCACGGAATAAAGACTGGTCAGAGCCAGTCCATTCAGCACTCTCGTCTATTCCTATTCTATCCAACAAGGAGAAAATAGGTGTTGCTGATTTCTGATACATAGGCTCACAGCAACCATTATCATGATTAGATGATTTCCTAGAATTATGACCATGGTGGTGGTTGTGGTGGTGGTTTGAATGCTTGTGTGAATTATTAGTGCTATGATGGTTGTTGTCCTGGTTACCGTTGGTCTGAGAATTTGGATCCCTCCCTAGAGAAACAAAGGTAAAATTTTTGCTCACATTTTTTACTGAAATGATTGCAAAAATGAAATAGGATAAATAGCGAAGTAAATAACAGAATCCTTAAGAACAGTCATAAACATACCTTTGTATTTGCTACTATCATTGCTATCTTCAGAGCTAATTTCATTTGCAGAGTCCAGAGAATTTTGTTTCCGAATTTTTCTGGGCTTTGGTCCGTTTTGATTAGTTGTTTGCGCCCCAGAGCCATCTTGCTCATTGGTGTCTTTTTGTCTATGCCTCTCATCCTCTTTCTCTTTTTGCCTTTGCCTCTCATCTTCCTCTTCTTTCTCTTGTTTCCTCTCAGCCACTCTGGCCAATGCTAATTTTTCACCCATTCCCTCAAGCAACATATAGCAATTGGGTCCACATGGTTCTGAAAAGGTTCTTAAAATGGGGCCTTTCCTTCTTTTCATATTAGGACCCGCATGTGATGCTTGCAGCCCTGTGACAAATAAATTTAATTGAATGATACAAAACTATAAAACAATACAAAGGATAATAGAATTGGAAAACTCACTGTGAAGGAAACAATCATATTTGAAACATCTTCTGCAGAACAAAGTGTGAAAGGAGTGGAGCGTTTGTTCACGGGGAACATTTTCAGCAGCAACACCATCAATATTAGGGGTACATTCTGGAGGGCGAACATTAGGATTGCTTTGGGAAGTAAGCTCAATATACCTAAAAAAAAATTAAAGTCCATGAAAAAAATCAATTAGAAATGTTGCAATAAAAATGAAGAGTTTCAAGAGAGAAAATGTTGTTTCATACTTGTCACGCAGTTGCTCAGGTGTCCCTTTCTCAGGAAATGAAAGGGATATGGCCTGAAAAATCAAGTCAACAGGGAAAGGCAACGGCTTCCCTGAGATATCCATTTCCTCTGATGGGGAGGAGCTAGCCCCTTGAGTCTCTTTAGAATCAGTCTTAACAGGAATTGGACTTTCTTTCCCATCCTTAGCTTTGTCTTTATTTTTGTTGCTTTCAATATTTTTGGTTTTTGCTTCATCTTCTTCCTGAAAGAGAAATATACAGCATGAGTGGAATCTGAAATTGGTATCATGGTAATTATGATGAACACAGCAAGTGCACTTACATCCTTAACTTGATATGTAACAAGAGCATTCACAAGATCCACAAGTAAGCTGTCATCAAGGAACCCAGTTTCACGATCTCCATGTACTTTGCCATCATAATTTTTGATAAGCTCTTCAATGAAGGTCCCATCTTGGTCCAGGACTTCATCCCCCATATATGGAATATTGTGTAAGACTGTTTCATCCTCTACCTGGATTTAAACAACTTGTGGTTAAGAGTAATCAAATTAACATTGAAATTAATCACTGAAAAATACTTACCATAAAATTTTGTTGGATTGGTGCCCATGTATACATAGTGGGAATGGGAGTAACGGCCTTGATAATAAGAATGGGGCATGACTGTTTTTCGCCATCTAGTGCTAGAATGTCGGCTTTCTTCATACATGGGGCATGTGCTGGTGGTTCTTGCTTGTAGGTCCAAATAGCTTTGCTCTGGAGCCATCTTTTATTTTCCTCACCTAGTCCATCTATGTAAAATTAAGGCTAGTATACTTATCTTTTAAATTAAATGCAAAAGTAAGTGGCATTGACCAATTTACCTGATACGGCTCTGCGGTTAACATTCCATGCAACTTTGACTTCATCTGCTCTTTTGTGCCTCTTGGCTTGTCGCAAGCGCATATATTCTGCTCTCACTCGTTTCTTCCATTCTCCCGTGGCCTTTGTTTTTCCAGACATAATTCACATTCGGAACAAGAAGCCTGAAAAGATGCAGAATGTGGTTATGTAAATTGATAACAATGATAAGAGGGCAAGGCAATCTAACCTGTACTAACATGACAATGGGAACCACCCCCCCAGGGAGCGAGGGTGAGACCAGAACAAATTCTATCAATGAAACTCCAGCCAGTAAACTGCCGAATTTAAAATGGCAACCGTCGACCGCCAGATTTATCTCTCACGCCAATTAAATGAAACTTGAAAGTCCAACAACAAATACCCGCGAAATCGGCTCTCTCGTTTTCATAGGCTCAAAGCCACACCAAGTGCACACTCACCGAAAAACTCGCTATCCAGTCTTATATTTCAGACTTTTGGTAACAGCATGTAGACGTTAGTTTAGTTCTACGGGCATTTTGACCACTATGTTTCCTACAGAACCAAAGTTCAAAATTTCAATCACCGTTAAATGAAAACAAACTGGTGGCACTGGCCAGCGGTGTTGCCGAATTTCCCGCCGCCCGTCGTCGACACAGAAGCAGCAAGGCTCTGAGCTCTCCGCTCCTGCGCGAGCGCGCGAAGCAGTGTCACATTTTGGATGCAGCGGAAAACGGGACGACGCAGAAAGTGATCGAAGAGAATGATCAGCGGGGCGCAGCGGTGACGTTGCAGGACGCGGTCGACTGGGTCAACGAGACTGCAGTTGCAGTAACGCTAAGGCGGTGGTGTCGGCGGCGGCGCTGTGTTTACCGGCTCTGTGTTCTCCTTGGTCCTCTTCTAATGCGGCCGGGGCCAGGCGCCCGAGGGTGCCCGAGGGTCCTGCGGGGCCAATCAGATGGCCGGGGTCGATAGCTTTGATGGTGTGATGCTGCGCGTTTTGTCTCGCCTCTCGAACCAGGACATTTCGTGACGTAACGCACACTTTGTGTGTGGCGCGCCGCGCGGTACTGACTCCGAAGACCGCTCTCTGTCGCCCTCGTGGGGTGCTCCGTACCCCATATGGGAGGAAGAGAGAGGTCCGAGGAGACAGTGTTCGGAACCGCTCTGCTGGGCAGTCACCTCACCTTAGAGTCCTTCCAGGACGCTACCTCGCCTCACCTCAGCGGCCGTAGGCAGGCAGGTGGGTCAATGACAACTGCCTGGGAACACTTAAGGGCACTACACCGCGTAGAACTCTGACCGCGGCCACCGGTGCAGCGTGCCTGGGAAATTTCCTTTCAAATATCAGTCCCAGTTTAAAAAGGGGTGGTAAACTAAAAAAAACAACTCAAATTACATGTAAAAAGAGACAAGGTACGAAAAAAATTACACAATTTCAGCCAAATTCTTTACAAAAAAAAAAACAAGAGGATAAGTCATGACCACTGAAAGAAAACGAAAACAACCCCACATCAGAAAAGCCGACCTTTGTCATGAAGATCAAGATAATTAACACCTACGATAGATCGACTATTGACTGTGACGACTGATCGTTGGTTGTGGGTGTCAACTTGCTTGATCGCTACGATAAACGATAGCACCATAGCGTTTTTTTTTTCGTGAATCAGAGGGCAATAGTCGAACTCTGGTTTTAATTTACGGCGCGCTTGCATCACATGACTTGACGAGCGTTGGGCTCCGACTTCCTCCGACTTCCTTCCCGCACTTGTGACGGCCGTGCCTCTCGGCGGGGACGTCATCACCGCCGAATCTAGCTCCGACTGGTTCGGCTATCGTAGCGCGCGGAGTGGCGGCCCGTGTCGTGCCGTGTCCGGAGAGCGGCGCCACGCGCCACGCCGCACGCCGCGGCCGTGTTCGGTGGTCCGGGACTACCGACGTGTTTGTGATGACTCGCCTGTGCTGCAGGCCGAAGGGGTTCAAGTGCTGGCGGAAACCTAACGAGGACAACGCGGCGCGGCCGGGACGAATCTCCTGCTGCAATAGTGCTGCTGATTTTATATCATCGTGGAGAAATATATGAAACTGAAAATAAGAGTGCGAGTGGGTTGCGCCACAGGTGGAGGTGCGCGGCGTGGACGTCCCCCCGCGACGCCCCCCTGGTTCGCACCATCACCGTGGCGTGGCGGCGCAGCCTGCCTCTGCCGCGCTCTCTCGGCAAACACACACATTTCCCTCCCCGTGGCTGCCAAACACCTGATAACTCTAACCAGGCCCGTCTAGTAGTCGGCAGGCAGGACCGGCTAGCGGCGGACACCCGCGCGGGGCCCGTGCGGGGCCCGTGCAGGGCGGCCGTGTCGCGTGCGGCGGCGGCGGCGCTTTAAAACCCGTTAGGCGGCAAGCGATGCGAATAAACTTGAGCCCCGGCCGGCACGGCACGGTGCAAGTGCATACGACCGGGGACTCCCGTGCCTGGCACGAGCGTGCCACGTGCCGGCCACGTGCCGCGCCCAGGACGGCCGGGGTGTGACTGCTGCTGGGAATCGGCGACAAACAACAACAACAACAACAGCATGAAATCGAGAGCAGCAGCAACAACAACGTGAAGGATACGGCAGCAGGCAGAGAGGAACATTTTCCAGTCTCGCCCGCGATATATGTGATTGGCCAGCCGTATGTGTTCGGATTCTGGTCGCCCGAATCGCGTAATGTAGTAATTTCGCGCGCGTACACACACACACACACACACACACACACAACACACACACATTGCCGCGCGGGGAAAAATAGCGCCGGGAACGGCTATAACTGGCGGCCAATTTGCGATTTCCACGTCCCGGAGTGGAAACGTACATTCATGGATAGGATACCGACGGGAGGGTGCGCGTGGAAATTCCCGCGGTGGGTGTAACGAGTGTGTGTGTGATCGCCTGTGTGTGTGTGTGTGAGAGTGTGGGTGTGTATGTGTGTGCGCGCGCGCTGAGCCCGTAATGCACGTGTAATGTCAAATAATCTGACCGAGCCGCGCCGTGCCGCCGCGAGCTTGTGCTGCCTGTGCACACCGAGTCCTTGGGCCAACGGGCAGAGCGGCGCAGCGGCGCAGCGGCGCAGCGGCGCAGCGGCGCAGCGCATCCGATGTGCCCGCCTGCCCGCACTGCCTCTGCCTGCACACCACCCCTCTCTGTCTCGCTATGGTTTTCACCTCGCGCGCCTATCTCGCCCGTCCGTATCTGTCCTGCTCGCACCCGTATCGTCGGACAAGGACGGAAGACACTAGAATGCGCGGACGGGTCGGACTGTCCGCGTGCCTGACTGACTGACTTGACGCGGCTGCCGTCTGTCATGGCTGCCCCTCCGATAATGCCACCAATTGCGGCGAAACTGCGAGCCCAGGCCGAGACGTGCTCGACGGCTCCGCGGCTCCGCGGGCCGCGGCGGTGCAGCGCTGCCGGCCGCACGGGCCGCACGGCCGCAGCCACGGGGGCCCCCGCAGCCCGCAGCGCAGCCAGAGAGACACCCCGTCAGCCCTGCCGCCCTGCCGCCCCGCCGCCGCCCACCCGGCCGGCCGACAGCCGGTCCCCCTCAGTGCGATCTCGAAACATTTTCCGATGATCCGAAACACGTTCGAAGGGCGATGAGGCCGGGGAACTCGGCGGGCGTAAACCCGAGGCAATCCACCGGACGGAGTTTTTGCCTCCCCCCCTCCCGCTCCGCCCCTTATGAACCAGACCCATATCAGACGCCGGCGACAACGCCTGCGACCAAGGCCTCCCTCCTCCGCTGTACTGGCCGCTTTCGCCACGCCGGCCGCGGGGCTTCGGCGTCGTCGTCTTTGCACATTTTTAATTCGACGACAAATAAGACAAGGCGTTTATTCAGGTACGAGTCCATGCCGATATGCCCGGGTAAAATATGTTGGCACACCGGCCGCGACATTTACCTCTGGCCGCGCGGACCCTTGTGCTCCCCTGCGCCTCCGTGAGTTGGCCATCTTGTCAGGGCGGCTGGTGGGCACGATGAATGTGAAATCATCGCACGAATGCATAGGTACATTAAATTATAGTGCGATGATTGTACCAAGGTGAAATTAAGGCACAATAAACGTGCCAGGCACAATCATCGCACGATAAATATTTATCGGTACAATCATCGCACGATAAATGTACCTCAGTATAATCATGCCGATAAATGTACCTATAGGTTATAACGTTATAACGGAAAGATGTGACGCACAGGTTGGGTGGGTACATTCATCGCTGCCCAGTCCCTCCGTCATAGCCCTTCCTACAGGTACATTCACGGCAAAAGAAAACCCCCTTTTCTTTTTAGAAGGATGGTGCATCTAGAGCCCCCATAAGGATCCTTCGCAAAAAAGGGTTAATTTTTACCGTGATTGGGGATGCGATAAATGTACCTACCCTTTCCACAACACTGCCCGGCAGTTGGTGGTGCGATGAATGTACCTACCCAACCACAACTCTGCCCACCCCCTTCGCCAGCTCCCTACTTGGGTACTTTTCCTGCGATGTTTGTGCCCGCCGCGGTACACCTATGGCCTCTCACCGGCCCGCGCCGCTCGCCGCTCACATCAGGCGGCCACAGCAGCGCGGATGTGATGTGTGTTTACGCGGGCACAACAGCAGCGCATTCCGAGAACAATCCCGAATCAATCTTTGCGCCCAATTTCGTGCGCGGCAGTGGCGGAGGATTTTCGAGTGCACGGCGGGCTCGGACAGAAGCGGCCTCTCTGCCCGCGGTACGCGGCGCTTCCTCCTCCTCCTCCTCCTCCTCCACCTCCTCCTCCTCCTCCTCCTCCTCCACCTCCTCCTCCTCCTCCTCCTCCTCCTCCTCCTCCTCCTCCTCCTCCTCCTCCTCCTCCTCCTCCTCCTCCTCCTCCTCTTCCTCCTCCTCCTCCTCCTCACACTCCAACATTTCCAACACCCTCTTTTGCTCACAGCATCCTGGCGGCCAGGACGGGATGATCGGCTCGGAATCAGCTGAGTGCGCCTCTAACGCGTCCAAGCCTCTCTATTTGCCCGCCGGACAAAGTTCTCTCTCTCTCTCTCTCTCTCTCTCTCTCTCTCGCACCCACAGCAGCCGCCTGCCTAATATTCTCGCGCGGTGAGTCAACACACTCAATGCGTCGGCTCACGATCCATCATGTCCTCCTGTCGGTCCTGACGGCCGCGTGTGTCCTGCCTGATCGCTGCTTGCAGGTTGATTCCGAACACTGCTGCTCACGTAGCCCTCTCTGTCTCATTCCCACTCGTGGGTTGCTCCATAAGAGAGTGGGTGAGAGAGAGAAAGGTCCGAGTTGACGGCATGTTCGGAGTCAGCCCCGCGTCAGCGTGCGCCGCCGTGTACCGATCCTGCCGGAGTGCGCCGCGGCGCCGCGCGTTTGGCCCACTGAGTCCAGCTCTATTCCGACCCGTCATGACCGTGACCTTAGAGGCGTTTGCGGCGAATCGCACTCGGTAGTTCAGAAACTATAGGCAATGCCGCAGATCACTAGCTCTGTCTCTTTCTGTCTCACGCGTCCGGGCGGGTGGTGGTGGTGTGCCAGGGGACTGGCTGGGGGATCCCGTGCGGTCCCACTGCTGCTGAGTCCTCAGGCACTTCCCTCACGCCCGTGACGTCCGCGTGGCCGAAACAAAGTCCTCTCTCTTTCTCCCTCTGTCTCTCTGTATTTCGGTCACTGTATTGCACTGTCTCTCTATTTCTCTATCTCCTTCTCGTCTCTGTCTGTCCTTCTGTCTGTCTTTCTCTCTCTGGCCGACGCCATGGCCGTCTCTGTCCCTCTGCAGGATGGCTCCCGCCGGGTGTCTGTGTCCGTCCCCGGGCATCCCCAGCCGGGACATACAGGTTGGGCGGTGAGATCAGACTATTGAGACCAGAGAGCGACGCCCTGCGCGGAGCGGCGCGGCGGCGGCGGCGGCGGCGGCCGGACCAAACTGGATACGGAACTGGAGGACGGGGCTTCCCGGCACGGCGAAATCTTTTTCCTTGTGCGGGTGGCGGCGGTGCTGAGGGGGACGCCCCGCGCTCTGCTCCGTGGTCCCGAGCCGCAGGGGAAGCAGCAGCAGCAGCAGCAGCAGCGGCGGCGACGGCGGCGGCGGCGGCGGCGGTGGCGGCGGTATTGGGGACAAGGCTGCGTGCAGTGCCAGAGCAGCCCGAGGAGACTGCCAGCGGCGCCAGAGCCTCGCCCCGCTCCGGGCTTGTCGCCGCCGCGTCTCCTCTTCTCTTCGCCGCGCTGAAACCGTTTCTAGATCCAGATTAAACCGGTCTCATTTATAGGGGATTTAAAGGCGGCCGGGGGGTACCTTAAAAATGAGATAAGGAGCGAGGCGAGAGCGAGGGCTTCGTGGTCGGTGCGAGCGCCGTACCGGAGCGACAGACGAGAGGAGAGAGAGAGAGAGAGAGAGAGAGAGAGAGCGGACGCGTTCGACATCCACATGTATAATATATTAATGAGATCGCCGGGAACCGCAACCTTGAGACGCGACGGGGTTGGCCGCTTATATCGACCAACTAAGTGTTTATCCGCGGTGATCGGAAGGCGTGAAGAACAGGCATAACGCGCCCGCGTACTTCCGCGACGCGGTGCTCATGAGTTTCTCATTCCGCGTGGATGCAGTGTCGACGAATCGCTCCGGGCGAGTGTGTAACTACACACAAAAAGCTACAGTCGAATAGTAGTTTTTATACAGAAAACTGTAGTTCCACTGAGAACTAGTATTCATTGGATGAAAAAGTTTTCCGCGTTAACTACACTTCAGCAGTAACAATTCAAAACTAAAACTACTGTTTATGGAACTACGGTCTCGGCACTGTAGTTTAGACTGTAGTTTCACCGTAGATCGTTCCGGCCGGGAGACACAGATGGGAGATGGGGAGACACATACAATCGGTCAGCTATTGACTCGCGTGCCCCTCGCGCACTGATGAGTACCTCTATCTCCTCTCTCTCTCTCTCTCTCTCTCTCTCTCTCTCTCTCTCTCTTTCTCCCGCCGCCCCCCACGGGGCTCCCTCTCTTCTCCCTCCAGGTGACGACCTCTTGAGCGCATCGCACCACGTGACCGTGTCGGGCCGGTGATTCTGAAACGAGGTGCGAAGAGCCGCGGCGCGGCGCGGCTCTTCAGCTGGTCAAGGATGGCAGAGAGGAGGAGAGGGCGGCGGCACCGGCGCGCGGCCAACGACGGCGGCGCGGCGCCGGCGGCGGAAACAAGCGGATAACAAATTAGACTGATTCCGGCGGCGTGCCGGCGCATGCGCCTTATTGAGTCAACCGCTTCCGGTTCCGGCGCATAACAGCGGATAAAGAGCGCCAGGGAACGACGATTACTTTTGACCGCCGGATGCGGAACAATGCGCCCTCCACCTGTGTTTCACGGACCCACTTAGACCGAAAAAAAAACTTAATTCAAGGGCGCACATTTTTTGGCAAAAAAAAAAATTGTATCAAAAAATGAATTTTGAAAAATCGCAAAACAACAACAAGAGAGACTATTATGCACCCTTGGCTTCAGCCATGAAAATTGTGTTGGTTTCCAAAATACAAAAAAAAAATGCACATCACACAATATTGCATGAGGGGAACCTAAAGGTGAAAAAAATGGGTCGGTTTTGAAGTTTGGCGCGACTCCGTGGAGGTGGCGTGTATCGGTGGCGATAGCGGCACGACAAGAAATTAGGGTCGCGAAACACAATGAAGAGTTCCGAGAGTCGTGGAGGGGGGGGGGGGGGCTGTTAACACGTTCGCCACATGGCCTTATCTTGTTTCACGTTCGGCGCGGACCAACTTTGGGGCAGCCTGCCTGCCTTCTGCGGGGGTCGGGCTAGGAAAGCTCCGCGGAACGCTCGATAACACAAGCCACAGGCTTCGACTGTCTGTCTGCTTTTTAATTTTTTTTTTCGCGTCGAGTGTTAACGCTTGGCTGGTGAGGGCGTGGATGATGTGCACGGGCGCATTAACCAGCACGCCGCGCCGCGGCCCTGCCGCCCCTCGCCACCCCGTCGCCGCTCCCCACGGCGGCGGCGGAGCGCTTCTGAAACACGCGCGGCCCCAGGTGAGGGAGGAGGGGGCCGCGGGGGCCGCGGGGGCCCTACCGTCACCGTCGTCGCGACGCCAGCCGGGCCTCCCGCGGGGCCCCCCTCCGGCCTGTGGCGGCCACACTCAGGTCCCCGCGGCGGTCCCCGACGGCCCCGCCGACGCCGCGGTTTGGTCCTACCCAGTGCGGCAGTGGTGCGGTAGGTCTGTCCGAGTCCGGAGAGGAGTAGGAGAGACAGCAGCCGGCGCGGGCCCCCCGCACGCACCCCCCGCCCCGTGGCCCCACCCCTCCCCCGTCGTCCCCCACCCCCTCCTCGCCGCCACCGCCGCCGCCGCCGCTTCGTAAATGTTGATATCGGCCGGGTCGCGTTCGGTCACCTGCACGCGGATCACTGGGACCGACGGTCCGCCACTGCGCGCCGACAGCTCCGCGGCCGTGTACAAACCGACGGCGCCGACAGCCGGGACCACCAGCACCACCGGCACCACCGGCACGGGGGGCGCGAGCGCGAGCCGCCAGCTGCGCCAGCACGTGCCCGCCGCACGGCCGCACTCCGCCTAGACCAGCGAGTGCCTAGTGCCGCAAGTGACAAGTGACGACCGTGCAAATTTCAGCATGGACGGGTGAAAAGGGTCGGCAAGGAAGGCAAACAACAACAACAACAACAACAACACCGACTCCTGCGTCCTGCGCCGCCGCCACTGCGCAGTCGACGCCACCCTTCTCCGGTAGAACAGGTGAGTAAAGACCGAACGTGCCAAAAAAAATGTCCCCCCAAAATTGTGGCAGAAATTGTTCATGGAAAATAATCCCGAAATTCCCAAAGAAACTTCTCACCGTCGTACTTCGACGAATTCGTCGTGACCATAGGGAGGGACTTAAATTGATGTCGTCCTTCGTTCGTGACCTAGTGAAGAAGTCGCATATGCTGTCTGAATATAATTATTCAGAGGGCTGAGCGGGCACAAAAATCGTCAGAATGTTTGTGGCGCAGGAAAATCGATGTTGACGATGGCAAGCCACGAATGACATGTCACAAACATGTCACAAATGGTGGCTGAATTTTAAAAATCTCGTCCTTGAAGCGCTCGACCGTGTTTTCGTGCAGCAGAACAGCCAGCGGAGCGCCTGTGAACGGCAGGGTAGGCCAGCCCGCTCGGCACGCGTGCTCGCAGGGGTCGGGCGTGGCCTACCCGCCGGGCGGCGTAAAACAGACGCTGACCAAATTAGGTGCGCACTTGTGAGACTATCATGGACGCACTCGACGAGGACGGTCCTGGGAATGTGAGTCAGTGGGTGTGATAGACACTCAACGCATAGAGACGATATTTTGTTATTGGGAATTTATAATTACCGCGCTAGCGCGTTACGTGGCAGAAATGAGGATCTCCAGTGTGAACTACACCATGCAACTACAGTTGAACTTAAGTTTTGTGCCGAAAACTGCAGTTCAACAAGAGAAAAAGTACTAGATAATCGAGAAAAAACTATAGTTTTTCACGTTAACTAGTGCACCCGTAATAAAACTTCAGTTTGTGAAACTACTGGGCACTGTAGTGCAAACTGCCGTTTCATCGTAGACCCTTGTGCCCAATGGTGGTACTCGGGCCCCGTTTCCGGTGAATCACAACAAGACCTGAAAGTGCAGCAGAGCTGCTGTCAACTGCTCGACGCGTCACCGCGCCCTCTCATCCGAGTTTCGCCAGAAAGTCTCGAGGAGTCCTCAGATAAAGCGGGCCTGCCAAACATCATTCCGCCGCTAATCCTTGTCCAAGCAGACGACGCGTCCGCTTTTCGGAAGGGCGGGGCGCGGCCGCGCTTCCTGTGCGGGTGTGAGCCGCCCGCGCGTCAGCCTTCAAGAGGCCTGTTTTCCGAAAATGCGACGCATCAAAGACATATATAACGCCATCCCGACTGACTCACTCATGTAAATGTTTGGGTAGAAGGAGGCTAGATACAAACTTTTGAGATAGAATCGACCCCCCCTTAAATGACCTCAACACTCCAGAAAAATCGTCAAAACTAACCCTTGGGTGCTGCTGCAGGTGTCAGTGGCCTCATGATGCCTACATCATGCCATGCATGGCCTCAAACTGACATAGAGAGATGCGGTTCGCGGCATTCGTCTGGACATCGCAGGGTGGTGAAGAAAAACTGATCAAACGAACCCCTACGGTGCTGCTGCAGGTGTCAGTGGCCTACATCATGTCATGCATGGCCTCAAACTGGAACGACGGCGGTAACTCGAGAAAAAATTGACATGGAGCGATGCGGTTCGCGGCATTCGGCAGGGCATCGCAGGGCGGTAAAGGAAAACTGACCAAACTAACCCCCTGGGTGCTGCTGCAGGTGTCAGTGGCCTACGTAATGCCATGCATGGCCTCAAACTGGAACGACGGCGGTAACTCAAGAACAAATTGACATGGAGCGATGCGGTTCGCGGCATTCGGCAGGGCATCGCAGGGCGGTAAAGGAAAACTGACCAAACTAACCCCCTGGGTGCTGCTGCAGGTGTCAGTGGCCTACGTAATGCCATGCATGGCCTCAAACTGGAACGACGGCGGTTACTCAAGAACAAATTGACATGGAGCGATGCGGTTTGCGGCATTCGGCAGGGCATCGTAGGGCGGTAAAGGAAAACTGACCAAACTAACCCCCTGGGTGCTGCTGCAGGTGTCACTGGCCTACGTAATGCCATGCATGGCCGCAAACGGGAACGAAGGCAGTAACTCTAGATCCAAGTGACATAGAGATGAGGTTTCTGGCACTGCATAGGGCATCGCAAAAGGCTTGCGAATAACATGACTACGACGCCTACCGGTCCCTAGACCCCGCACCCCGTCCTCGAGCGCAAACTTCCATCATGCGAACGGAGATGCCTAGTGACATGCGGTTTTCGGCATTGCGCTTGGCGAAGGCCGGCAATGTAAAGCGTGACTACTACGACTACCGGTCTCGAGACCCCGAACACCGTCCTCGAGCGCCAACTTACTTTCATATTTTGAGCGGAGAGGCCTAGCGACATTCGGTTTTCGTCGTTGCCCTTTGCGGAGGCCGGCAATGTAAATCATGGGCACTACGCCCACCGGTCTCGAGACCCCGCACCCCGTCCTCGCGAGCCAGCGTTTAACTCTTGAGCGGAGTGGCCTGGCGACAAGCGGTTTTCGGCATCGAAAATGGAGCGCCCGCAGGGCGCTAAGAAAATGGTGGGCCCGCAGGGCCCACGTGGCGTGAGGGGACCTCGAGCGCAGCGAGAGGTCCCCTCACGCCACTCAAGAGGGCCGAAGGCCCTCTAAACGAGCTTTCGAATGCGCGCGGAGCGCGCATGAGAATGCGAGTATTTTATCTATTTATCTATCCCTTTATAACGCTCAGAGCAGCGCAAACTTCCTCGGAAAAAAGGGGGGAAAAAAGTGTCGCGTATTTTTGTCGATCCGTCTGTGCTGATAGGCCGCGTGACAGCGGGCGCAGAGGAAGAGTGTAATAACTGGCAGGATTAGCTGCCGCCACGTCTTCATAATGTAATCCCCCAGGCCGCGCGCTCGGCGATAGGGACATTGTTGGTCAACTTCTTGCAAATCACTCCTACCGACGGCAAATTAAATCAATCATGTCCTCCACGATTTGGATCTACCCCGATTAACACCACCAGAGGATTAAAAAAGAGAGAGAGAGAAAAAAAAAGGAAAGCGATAGCTTCGATGATTCGCTTTGGTAGATTTGAAATTAAGATTTACAGTCCTCTCTATATCTGCTGACAAAGAGACTTTGATACAGCGAATAAGAAGCTTTGACGGCAGGAAATAAAAAGAAAAGAAAGAATAATAAAATAAATAAAAAGTGCATGAAGCGCTTCTCCACTTACAGTACTATCGTTTCCTGGCAATGCGTGGTGTACAGTGAGCTGTTCAGGTGCTGGCGACGCGGCCGCGCTACGGTACATGCGAGCGGCCGACGCGGCGGCCGCATCGCAGAGCGGCGCGCTGCGTGCATCGAGCGAGACATTTTTATCGCGTTCGCACGACACACCAGAGATGTGCCGTGATGAGTTTGACGTCCGGCGCGGTGCGGGGGAGGAACGAGGGGGAGCAGCGTTTAAATCTCTCGTCTCTCCGGCGCGAGCACTCCTGCATCTGTGTCCTCCGCGCGGCTGTCGGGGGCAGACAGCTCGCCGAGAACAAAAAGTCGTTAGCGGCATCTCTGCCTGACAACGTCGTACTAGTCGCCTTTTTCGGGAGGTGCGGCGCAACAGCAAACCAAAGAAACTAACAAGAACAAAACGCCGCCGAAGAGAACCGCGGAAGGGGCGGGAGGGGAGGATGGGGGATGGGGGGCAGTAGGTACCGAGCGCCGGTTAAGTGGAACATGTCGCCGTCCTATGAGCGACGGCGGCGGCATTGAATACATGAATACGCCTACCGTCCGCGGCGGACCGGTTATCGGAGGTGTTCGCGTGCCCGCGGGAACGTATACGTTCTGTTTTGTCTGACAAGTAATGCCGAACATGACTGATGATAAGGTATGCTGCGGGGCCCGCGGAGGGCCGCGGGGGGGGGGGGGGGCGAGGGGGGCCGCGGGGGGCCGCGGGGGGCCGCGGGGGGCCGCGGGGGGCCGCGGGGGGCCGCGGGGGGCCGCGGGGGGCCGCGGGGGGCCCGGGCCACGCAAATCTGCAGAGCGAGGCGGGCAGGGCGCGACACGTGACCGGCGTCGTGATGCAATCGCAGCGCCGACCGGTGCACTGCCGGCGGCACACCCGACCTCTCCAGCGCGCCCCAGCGCGGCTCTGCTGGAGCGGCGCGCACCGGCTGCCACCGGACAGTACTGGAGGTAGTGTGCCTGGAGAGGATGGAGCTCTGATGCGGGGAGGGGAGTTCACGAAAGGAGAGCGCTCGGGGGCGGGCGCTGGAGAGGGGAAGTCTGGCGAGGAGAGCGCTGGAGTCCAGAGGGGACAAATGCAGGAGAGAAGTGTCTAGAGAGGACGAATGCTGCGGAGAGGAGAGCCTAGAGAGGATGAATGCTGGAGAGGAGGGTCTAGAGAGGAAGTTCTACAGATGAGGGGCGTTCTGGAGAGGAGGGTGCTGGAGATACACAACAGTGAAGCAGCCGAGCAGAGAGCTGCCCGCCAAATTTTCGCGTCGACTTCAAGGGCGCCGGCTCGTGACTGGAGAGGCGCCGGCCGCCCGGAGGCAGTCGGAGCCGGAGGCTGGCCGACCGCGAGGGTCCGCGGGGGGTCCGCGGGGGGTCCGCGGGGGGTCCGCGGGAGGTCCGGTGGGTCTGGTTGCCGGGGCGGCTGGAGTCGGCTGGAGCCGGCCGGAGCCGGGACAGTTGTCGCCTCCTCTCCGCCTAGCCTTCACATCGATTTGCTCTGGTGCCGTCCCAGCCCGTGCTGTCCGCTCTGCCGCGCTCCGGATGGGGAACTCCTGCCCCCCGCGGACGTCGCCGCGAAATTTTATTTTTAACTTTGCGGGGTGGAGCGACACAACCGTCCCCGGCGGGTAACTCGTGTTTCGGTTGACCCACCGGCTCCGCTGGGAGCCCGCGCGGAGCCCGCGCGATGACAGCGCTTTCGCATGGCCCCCTCGATTAGCGCCGGCCGCTGCATACCGGCCTTGGCCGGCTCGCCGCCGGCCTGCACTCTGTGGGAGATGGCGCGCGCCCCACAACTGGAAACATAAAACAGAACAAAAAAAATGTATCCACACCTCGCTCTAGCAACTTTGCTCATCCTGCGCTTTTTTTTAAATACCCCCCAAAAATGGTATACGTTTTGTCTTGGCCGTGTGTTGTGGCGCTCGTTCCCGCTGCACGCACCGGAGCGAGGCGTCCTCCCCTCCCCTGGATTACTGACGGAAGTCGTCTAAGACGCGGCGCTCGCTCCTCTGCTCATCTATGTAATTTCGTGCGCGTGCGTGCCTTTAAGGAGGCAGCGTTTCGTCGCCTGGTTTCGCGACGCTCTTATAACAAGCGTCCCGTGGCCGCGGCGCCTGTCGGCACTACAGCCCGCGGCGGGGAGACGAGGCTCTGCCAGCCCAGACTGGGCTCAACTGGGACCCCAGAAACCAGGAGGAGGGGGGGGGGGAATAAAGTGTCAGTAAATTATCAGGGAAAAAAATTCAAAATATTAGAATTTTATAAAACATGACTCAAAACTATAAGAAATGTTTTCTGAAATTTTTTTCGTGAACTGGGGAGCGCCAACATTACGGAGCGAGGGAACCCTCATCGGCGGCGGTGCGTTATCCGCGTGGCCGCGGCGGTGGCGGCGGCGGCGGCGGCGGCTGCGGCGCGGCGCGGCGCTCACGCAGTTGATCTTGACCCGCCGCGGCCGAGAGAGGTTAGGTCGGAGGGGGGAAAGGCGGGAAAAGGCCGTCCGGAGACTCCATCGGCTGCCCGCGCACCCCGGCCGCGGGAGACACAGATAAAATGCGCCGGTCGCGAGACACATTTTCGGGCGGGTTTGCGCTGCACAACGCTTGCTCGCTCACTCGCACCCGTTCGGCGACGCGGTGAAATGAGATCGATCCTTGTCCCTCAGCGGCAGCCGGCTCCGGGAGGCTCAGACTAATCTTGTTTCGCAGCCAGCCGCGCGGGGAAGTCCGACAGGAGAAAGAGACCCTCCCGCGCGCGCGGGCGGCCCGCTCCTAATTGACAAGGAAATTGTGTTTTGCGACCTCGTAAATTGGCGGACAATTTGCGGTCTATTTTTTTTGGTACAGTCTTACAATAATTAACACCTGAAACTGTTTTTTTTTATTTATTTCTTTATGACTCGTTTCCTCCTGGGAGAGCCGCAGCAGAACGAGTGCCCGTCCCGCCGTCGGCTGGCGGGCGGAACAACAGGAACAGTCCCGTTGTAACGATCCGAAAAATTTCGCCTCCGCCCGGCCCGGCATCGCGTGCACTGCGCGTAAACAAGCTCGCGACCCCCAGTCACGCTGGTCCAGAGCGGTGACGTCAGTACTCTATTTACAAGTATATACAAGTATATACAAGGGTTTCGCCTGGTCTTTTTAACTTTTCCCTTGATGACAAAGACAGGTCAACGTTGGGTTAATAGGCGTTCATAAACCATACAGTCGTTAACATAATCATTTCTTCCCCTACGTTCGCTTCCAAATTAGGAAAAAGACTCTTAAATTTCCGCAGCGCTTAATTTAATATTTTTGTTTCAAGAAAAATCTGAGAACCGAATTGTTGTTTGTGGTTTCTGCTCTGCGCCGCGGCGGCGGACCAGATCGCGGCACGGTCGTGTACGGCTGTGTCGCGTCGTCTGCCGGAGTCTTCCGTGAGAAATATCCTGCGCCCATCTGTCGAGGCTATTCTGGTTTTCGATTCCGTTTGCTCACATGGCTTGCCGATCGCGGTCCGCCGCCGACGTGCGTGACGGTGTGTGCGTGCCTCGTGCCGCACCGTGCCGCGCCGTGCCGCGCCGTGCCGCGCCGTGCCGCGCCGTGCCGCGCCGTGCCGCGCCGTGCCGCGCCGTGCCGCCGGCGTTTGTTCCTCTGGGAAGTGAGTACCGCGTCGCGACCGCCGCCGCGCCGTGGCATCGGCGCAGTCCTCGCGCAGCTTATCTGCTGCTACTATTTGCCACTTTTCACCGCCGCTCCACGCCGCCTCCTCCCCCTCTATCTCAACTATTTTTAATTGCGCCGTAACCGCCTCTCCTCGCACGTGCGCGCCGTCGTGTGAGGAAAGCACAAACAGGCCAAGAAACAAGCGCGCGCACTTTTTAGTGTACGCCGGTCCGCCGGCCCGCGCCGCGCCCCGCACGCATCGCTCACGCGGGCCGCCGTCGGCGTTGGCACACTGCCGCCTTCTCGGTGACCGGCAACGCCCCCCGCCACACACTTTTCTTGCCACAAGGCGCATGCAGCAGCGAGAGGATGGGTCGGGTTGTTGGGTAGCCCGCGGGCACGGCGGGACGGCGGGCGTGGCGTCGGTGACGTGCTGGTGCGGCGTTAGTGAGGCGTTGGTGACGTCCCTGCGGTCCGGCCTCCCGGAGCATTCGCGTCATTGCACACCGTCAGCGTATATGCAAAATCACTTTGGCACTGAATCTGTCTGCTTGAATGAGCTGAAGAGTAGCTACGACTCAATTTTTTTGTGTTTTTTTTTTGTTACGGGGTTTTTAAAGGTCTCGGTCGGCCCGGTTGTCCCTCGTGTGTCACCACCATGGCATGGCACCCTGAGAGTGCACACACAGACCGCCGCGCCGCCCCCGGCCGGCCACGCGACACCACCGACACCACCGACACCACCAACTCACCAACACTACCAACCACCAACACCACCAACACCACCAACACCACCAACATCCACACACTGCCTGACTGCCTGACTTCCGCCGCTGTGACGAGTGTTGTCACTTGGCACTCTCCGCGCACGTTTGCGGGGGGACTTTGTTGCCACCGGCGCTTCCGCACACGTGTCGCCGTACGCCGAGTGTGCACCTCTCTGATTCTCATACGTCAGTCGCTGCTGGCCGGTCAGTCTCTCTCTCTCTCTCTCTCTCTCTCTCTCTCTCACACACACACACTGAATCTCTTTTCGGCCACTTTCTAATTTTCGACTCATTCAAGTACAAATAAGGCACAACAATTTCGATGTAGGCCAAATTTTCAAACTTTCTCGGAAAAACTCCACCATGCCAAATAGTTTTGGCCAATTTCAAAAATATCTCTGATAATGACTTTTTGAGAAGAGTTTCTTACTGTGCGCACACGTACATATTTTTATGGCAAGGGACCTTGTCCATGCCGCGGCCGTGCTCCCCAGGCTGGGCTAATCCTATCGAAACCTCGTCGAGATAGTGAGCCGAATCCTTCGCGGCCAATGCCATAAGGGCGGTGGCCGCGGCGGGCGGCCCGCCGCGTTGCCCGAGATAGCCGCGTAGGCCGCGTGGCCGTGTGACACACGCGGGGTGACGCGCCACCAGCGGGGCAGCGGGGCAGCCTCGTCGAGGGCTGCCAGCCCTGGACCTCCCGCGGACCCCCCGCGAACCCCCCGCGGACCCGCTGCTTGATGAGCGGCTCCGGCTCCCACACGGGCTCCATAATTGAATGGCTCCCGCGGCCGGAGCAGACGGCAGACGAGATGCACCGCGGCAAGGCCCCCTCCCTCACCCCCCTCCCCACGCCGCGCCACGCCGCGCTCCCTGACCAGGCTCAACGCGCCGCGCTGTAGCTGCCCCGGCCGCGGCGCCCAGTTACGTGGAGACGGCCGCCTCGGGCACGGGATGACACCGGGGGGCGCCATGAGTGTGACAGAGAGGGGACGATAATGAAGAGCGGAACAGGTTTTGGCGACGCGTGGCCTGGCGGTAGGGCCGCAGCCGCCGGCCCTCGGTTTCGGTTCGGACTGGGCCGATCCTGATCGAGAGCGAGAGTTTTTCCATGTTCCTTTTGCCCTGCCGCGCCGCCGCCGGCCGCCGCCCATGAGTGTCGCGAGGCGCCTCCGCCGCCGCAGGGTCCCGGGCCGTCGGCGGCCTCCGGCCTCCCATCGCGCCAGTGAGAACGGCATTGGTCCACTGGTCGTCGGCGGCCGTCGGATGCATGTAAAAGCGCCTGGCACAGGGAGGCCAGGCCGAGGGCCAGGCGCGGGGTAGGCAGCGCGAGGACGACGCCGCCCCGCGGGCTGGCCTACCCCGCGGGCGCTCCGCTCCGCCCTGCACCGCTCCACACACTGACCGCCCTGTTCTTGCTGTTCCAGAGCCGCCGCCGACATGCCGCCGTCCGCCCCCGACATCCTGCTGGACAGCGGCGGCCCCAAGAAGCGGCCCGACGGTGAGCGCCCACTCCTTTCTCTCCCCGGCCGCGGGGCGGTTCGCGGGGGCTGGGAGGTACACCCGGGGGGACACGCGGGGGACACCCCCGCGGCAGGCGGCCGCCGCGGCGTGCGCCTCGAGACCAGAATCCGCAATCAGCCGTTGGCCCTGGGCCCCGCGGGCCCCGCCGCCGCCGCGAGTCCTTGTCGGCCCCGGCATGGCAGCCCGGCAGCGGCGCCGCGGCGCGCACGTCGCCTACGATACGCCCGTGACTTAATCATCTCCACCGCCGCGGGGCGCCGCGGGCCGCAGGACACGCGCGGCGGCCGGCGGCTCCATGACCGCACGGGAGCACACCTTCGGTACAGTGTCGCGGGCGCGGGGTGTCCGCCGTCAGTTCGGGAACACGGCGGCGCCTGCCGTGACGGCAGCAGCGGTCCGCGCTCCGGTCGCGCCGTCCCCCGGTGTTGCGGCATGGCAACGGGGCGGCTGATGTCACCGCCGCCGCCGCCCTCGCATGCAATAATAGAAGACGTGAGGGACATATATGCCTGATACACGTGAGGCTTGCCTAGGCAGGCAGCGGCGGCGGCGGCGCGGCGCACTTGGCACAGACGAGGCACTCATCATTATTTCACAGTCTCTCTTCCCCGCGCTTCGGACCCGCGCGTTGCCTAACTCTGGCTGGACAGTCGGAGTGGAGTCGCAGGTCCCCGCGGAGACCGGCGGCCGGGGCGGCGCCGGGCAGCGCCGCGCAGCAGGGTTCGATGACCCAATCCGCGGCGCTGCCTGGGTCGGGTTAGAACCGGAAAAGGAGGATCAGAGCAGGGCTCCGTGGGAGGGAGGGAGAGAGAGAGAAAGAGAGAGAGAGAGAGAGAGAGAGAGAGACAGACAGACAGAGACAGAGAAGGCGCGTACCGCGGGATTATCACGATGAAGGTCGCACAGGTGACCGCAGCGCGCGATTTGTGCAATTTCCTTTCTTATTCAGCGACGACCGATAGGCTTCAATCACTCTTTCAATCAAGAGTTTTCAAAAATAAAAATAGGCTCATTTCTTTCTCGGCTTGTTCTGCACCTGAGGATCCTCCGGTGGAGAGCGGCAGTGGCGCGGCGCGGCGCATCGGCATAGGCCGGCCGGCTCGACACGCTCCACTGAGCGTCACCTTCTGAGTCATGTCGCTCCCTGTCACTCTCTGTCGCTCCCTGTCACTCTCTGTCGCACTCTGTCACGGCTGGCGCCGCGGGTGGCGCAGGCGACGACTCCTCTGCTAATTACATTCGTAGGGCGACGCTCTTCTTCTGTTTGTCTCCCGTGCCTTTGCCCTGACCTACTCAACAACAGCCCCCCCCCCTCCCCCGCCAAAGAAGAAGCTTAAACAAAACAAAAACAAAAAAAATCAAAAAATTGAAGAAAATATTTTTGCCGCAGGAGACGACGTGACCAGCGATGGCGACGGGAACGCGACATCGGAAAACTTTGCCGTCCTCAACCCCGGCGCCGAGGACGAGATTGTAAGTTCCTCCCGCTGCCGCCTGGTTCCGCAAGTGAACTCGGACGTGTTCCGCGGGCCCGGACCCCCGCGGGGTGATAAAATTATTATTTTAACGACGATGTTCGGTGGTTAATAAGTCTCCGCGCAGCGATACTCGTCGTAACGTTTCCACAAATTTAGAAGCCCGGAGTACAAAGACGCGGGCCCAAACAGAGGTCAGCGAGCGATACGAAAAAGACGAGGCACGCGACACCGGCCCACATCGGACGCGTACGAAGCGAGCTGTCCGTCCGTCCGTCTCTCTCTTTCCTTCTCGTCCCGGCCCGTTTTTCTCACGACTCGCCGCTAAGTGGGAGAAGGACAGAGTACGTGTCGGCCCGTAATTACGCGGAGATGGACAAGTCCATACGCGGTGGATTGTCGTGTCTTTTTTTTTGTTTTTATTACTGAGGACGCGAGGTGAGGATTACCGGACACTCACGTGGAGAAAAAGGCTCACGCGGCGCTCGCGGCTCGTTGGACAGTTTTTTTTCTTTTCCTTTTTTTCTCCCACAGTCGGAGCGGCGGGAGTAATTTCTAGCTCCGTGCGGACGTGTGCCACCGTGCGTTTGTCCCGGCCGAGCAGCACACAACGGCCGTAATGGCTCGGCGCGCGTATTAAAGGAGGCCCTCCGGGAAACAATTTTGACAGCAAAATTTTTCTAATGCTTTTCTTCTAGAGGGTCGTGCAGTTTGTCGTGTCATTCAAAACACAAAAGTAAAATGGTCTCATCTTCACATTGGCTGCGCTCTGAAAAAAAAAAAAGAAAAAAGTCGTGGAGTGGATTTTTTTTCTGTTTTTCCTTTCATTTTCTTCGCCTTGTTTACTCGGAAGCGCTCCTAGCGACAACATTGTCCCGGCCACCAGGAAATTCCTCCATCGCCGTGTGCCACGGCACCAATCAAAGCGCAGTACCGCGTCGCGGCCTCATTTCCTCATACGTCGCCGGATACGTTTCTGATAGCCTCACACAATCACGGCGCGGCCCGCATTAGCTAGCTGTCCGCTCAAACGGCTGTGGTGGTGGCGGAGGCGGCCGGCGGGGAGCGCCTGCGAGTGGTGGGGTAGGCAAGCCCGCAGCGCGCGCCTGCTCTGCTGCCGCGGCGCCTGCCTACCTCCCAGGCGCTCTCCCCTGCAGCCAAAGGGCACGGCCCGTCAAGCGAACTTAAAAAAAAAAAAAAAACAATGTGCACATCACTAAGTACACCCCCAAGTACTCCATAAATTTCTTTTTCAGAAAATCAAAATGTTTTTACACATTTTTTAAAAATATTTACATTTAAAGTGATGGCAACACTGAGATGTTGACAAAATTTCCACACAAAGTTGACACAAAATAAAATCTATCGATAATTTGTGTTGAATGTGGTGTTTGTTCAGGAGGTGCACGGGTACTCGCGCTGCTGGCTGCGCACCAGCCTGTGCTGGGCGCTCATCATCCTGACGCTGGGCGGGCTGCGGCTGCTCATGCACTGGTACCCCCAGTGGCTGCTGCTCGCCACGCACCGCCCCTGCAGCCTCAAGAAGGCCTCCAAGCTGCTCTTCGTGGTAAGCATGCTGCTTCCGCCCCGCTCTGCAGTACTGTATAGGGTAGGGGAAAAAATGACGACTGCAGTTCTGAGTTGATTCTAGTTTGTCAGAGACGCGCCGTCGTCGATCCCATAAATCCTCACCGCTTACTCCTTATAATTTGAAAAAAAGTGTATAAAAATAGTCTGTTTTGCATACGCAGGACCGCTACCAAAACAAACACAAGTCGTATTTCGTGAAGAGCGTCGAGACGTTTGACCTCGCCGAACAGAGGTAAGTGCCGTGATCTATCGGCCGCGTCCCGCCGGCGTCGAGCCCGCTCCGGCTCAGGTTCACTGTCTCTTTTATTTAACATCTTTCTTCCGCTCCAGCATCAAGTCGGCGGCAGCAGACGGCAGGCCGTCACCAACACCGAGCGCGGCGCGGGTGTGGCTGGACGACGGCTCCAGCAGAGGTGAGTGGCTTCGGCTCGGCTCTCGGAGCAGACACGTACGAGCTCTTCTTCCGCGGTGCGGAGCTGCGCGGCGGCGGCAGCGGCGGCCCTCGTAAACGGCTCCGGTTCCGCACCCGTCCTCCGCGGCTTTTCCAATAAAAGCAGAACGCGCTGAACAACCAGGGCGTCGTGTCGCGTCCCCGAATTGGATTCATAAAACGAGGCGGCCGGGCCGGGAGGCCGGCTCGGCTGCCCTTCCGGGCGGCTGGGCTCGGGATCAGGAAGCGCAGCGTAGGGTGTCACACGGGTGTCACCCGGCCCTAACCTAACCTGGCTGCGAACCCTGCGCAGAGGTGTCCCGGGTGCGATGGGTGCGCGTCAAGAAGATGCGCTACTTGTGGGACGAGCGCGGCCAGCGGTTCTCCCGGCTCGCCGGCCTGGACGGCATGGACGCCGCCGACATCCACGCCATCGCGCAAAGCCCGCTCAGCGAGCTGCAGCAAGCCACCAGGTACGACTCCAGGCTGGCATAATCTACTCACCACTTTCTAAAAGTTTTGCTTTAATTTTTGATTTTGATGTTTTAATCTGATTTCGTTGTTGTTGTTGTCTGGATTCCAGGCGTCTGCTGTACGGCCCCAACGACATGGAGATCCGCGTGCAGAGCGTGCTGGCCCTGGTGCTGCTCGAGCTGCTCAACCCGTTCTACATCTTCCAGCTCTTCTCCCTCGGCGTGTGGTTCTCCGAGGAGTACTACTACTACACCATCGCCATCGTCGTCATGAGCACGTTCGGCATCACCTTCACCGTCCGCCAGACTAGACAGGTAACGCGCGGGTTCAAATACCACGGCGCCAACCGTCTTTTTTTTTTTAATTTGAGGGATTTTTCTTTACGATGGGGGTGTGTCCGTGTTCCAGAACCAGATCTCGCTGCACAGCACCGTGCACTCCTCGGACGTGGTCACGGTGTGCCGCGGCCCCGGGGAGTTCGCCGACGTGAGCACGACGGAGCTGGTGCCCGGGGACGTGATCGTCATCCCCCAGCACGGCTGCACCCTGCACTGCGACGCCGTGCTGCTCAACGGCCACTGCATCGTCAACGAGAGCATGCTGACGGGTGAGGCTCCCCGCCGCGAGGGCTTGCCGGTGACGTTCGCGGGCTCCCCCGTTGCTGACCCCGCGCTGTGACCCCCAGGCGAGAGCGTGCCGGTGACCAAGACCCCGCTGGGGCGCGTGGCCGGCGTGGCGTACGACATCAAGGAGGACGCCCGGCACACGCTGTTCGGCGGCACGACCGTCATCCAGACGCGCTTCTACGGCGAGCACCGGGTGCTGGCCGTGGTGGTGCGCACCGGCTACCTGACGTCGCGCGGCGCGCTGGTGCGCTCCATCCTGTACCCGCCGCCGGCCGACTTCCGCTTCGAGCGCGACTCTTACAAGTTCATCGGCATCCTGGCCGTCATCGCGCTGGCCGGCCTCGTGTACACGTGCGTCGCCAAGGTGAGTCGCGTGCAGTGGTGGGCAGCGGCGGCCTCCTCCCGCCGGTATGACAGGTTGCTGACGCCGTCCTCGTCTCCTCCCCCAGGGCACGCGCGGCATCAGCGCGGGGGACATCGCGCAGAAGGCGCTCGACCTCATCACCATCGTCATCCCGCCCGCGCTGCCGTCGGCGCTCAGCGTCGGCAAGCTCATGGCGCAGAACCGGCTGCAGAAGCTCAACATCTTCTGCGTCAACTCCAGGGTCATCAACGTAGCCGGCTCGCTCGACTGCGTGTGCTTCGATAAGGTACGGCCCGGCCTGCGGGGGCGTCCGGCGGGCGGGCGGCCGTGGCGGCGTCGCCGTCCTGCCCTGCGGCCTGCCGCCCGCTCTCACTGATAATGCCTCGCCTCGCGTAACGAGCACCTTCACGTCGACTCGAGTTGACCCGACCCTCACGCCTCGATAACCCAAGGACGGGAGGCCTCGGACTCCTGCTTGTCTCCCCTCCTCGCGTCCGCGTAGCGCCGCGACAACGCGGGCCGGTCACCTGGCCGGTGGCGGTGGCCGTGGCGGTGGCCGGCCGCCCGAGGCGCCCAAGGTTAGCGCTCCGCGCTGCGGCGCGGCGCTCGGACGAGCGGCTATCTCTGCACGGCCCCCGCCCCCGCCCCCGGCCCTGAACCACTGACCTACATCTGGCGCGGTGTCACTGACCCCGCCGGCGTGCTGCCGCTGCGCGCCGCGTGGGTCGGCCCCGCCTCACCTGTCCATCTGCCCCCCGCAGACGGGCACGCTGACGGAGGACGGCCTGGACCTGTGGGGCGTGGTGCCGGTGGAGAACGCCGCCCTGGCCGAGCCCATCAAGGACCCGCGCGACCTGCCCGAGGCGCACCCGCTGCTCTGCGCCATGGCGGTCTGTCACTCCCTGACCAGGATCGACGGCGAGCTGGCCGGAGACCCCCTCGACGTCAAGGTACGCGTCCGAAACAACAACAGTGCTTGGCCACACAGACCCAGACGGCGGCGTGCGGAGCTAACACATTTCGCTCGACAGATGTTCGAGTCCACCGGCTGGGACCTGGAGGAGCCCGACGTGCCCGACACGTCCAAGTTCGACCTGCTCGTACCCTCCTACGTGCGGCCGGCCAAGCAGAGCACCGACCCGCTAAAGGTAGGCGCTCTCACCGGACACACAACCACTGGACGTCGAGGAACGTGAGCTATAGCGCCTCCCTGCAGCAGGTACCGTTCGAGATCGGCCTCGTCCACCAGTACCAGTTCTCGTCGACGCTGCAGCGCATGAGCGTGGTCACGCGCCAGCTGGGGGTGTCGGACCTGGTCGTGTACAGCAAGGGCTCCCCCGAGACCATCGCGTCCCTCTGCGTCCCCGAAACGGGTGCGTACAGCTCTGCATTTGTTTTATTGTTACCTTTGTTGTCACTTCCGGCGTCTGACGTGTGTGTGTGTGTGTGTGTGTGTGTGTGCAGTGCCGGCGTGCCTGGCGGAGCGGTTGTCCGCGCTCGCCAGCCAGGGCTACCGGGTGCTGGCCGCCGCGCGGCGCACGCTCCCCGCCGCCTCGCTGCCCAAGCTGCTCCGGCAGCCCCGCGCCGACATGGAGAAGGACCTGCACTTCGCGGGCCTCATCGTCATGGAGAACCGGCTCAAGCCGCAGACGCAGGGCGTGATCCAGCAGCTGCAGGACGCCAACATCAAGGTCGTCATGGTTACAGGTCAGCCACCTCCGCGGACAAAAGCGACTGCCGCGTTCGGCTGTCATCATTCCCATGCACTCCTCGGCGGCAGCCAGTGTTTTGTTCTCACTTCTCACCGGGCTGACGGGCGGCTTTTGTTCAGGCGACAACGTCCAGACGGCCGTGTCGGTGGCGCGCGAGTGCGGCATGGTGTCACCGCGGCAGCGCGTCGTGGCCGTCGACGTCGTGCCCGGCGACAAGGACGGCCCGCCCAAGGTCATGTACTCGACGGCCAGCCCGCCCTCGCCGGGGTCGGGGCCGGGGATGCAGCTGCGGCCGCTGCCCCGGGTGGAGGCCGGCGCGCCCGCCGAGCCCTCTTACGTGTTTGCCGTGACGGGCCGCGCCTGGGCCTCGCTGCGTGAGCACTTCCCGGACCTGCTGCCGCGCATCTGCGTGCGCGGCGCCGTCTTCGCGAGGATGTCCTCCGACCAGAAGCAGCAGCTCGTCAACGAGCTGCAGGACCTCGGCTACTACGTCGGTGGGTTTCCGTGTCGGCGCGACCGCCGCCGCCGGCCTGTGCCGACCACCGTCCTCACGGCCTTCTTGTCCTCGTCGCAGGCATGTGCGGGGACGGCGCCAACGACTGCGGCGCCCTCAAGGCGGCCCACACCGGCATCTCGCTGTCAGACGCCGAGTCGTCCGTGGCCGCGCCCCTCACCGCCAAGGAGACGCACATCGGCTGCGTGCCGCACGTGATCCGGGAAGGCCGCGCGGCGCTCGCCACCTCCTCCGGGATCTTCAAGGTGAGGCCGCCGACGAGCATCCCCCGACGGCCGCCACCCGGAGCGCAGCCTGACACGCCTGTCCGCTCTTTCTGCTCGTCCAGTTCATGGTGGCGTACTCGCTGACCGAGTTCACCTCCGCCATCGTCCTCTACGGCATGGACTCGAACCTCACGGACCTCCAGTTCCTCTTCGTCGACGTGGGCCTGGTCATGAACATCGCCTTCCTCTTCAGTAAGACGGGCTCCTACCAGGGGCCGCTGTCGACACACGCCCCGCACACCTCGCTCGTCTCCCTCAGCCCGCTCCTGTCGCTCACCCTGCTCATGGCCTGCAACATCGGCTTCCAGGTAAGTCAAATCAACCAGTCTCGGCCCCAGGGGCGCCTGCTAGGTAGGCAATCTGGACTTCTCCACGCACGCGTGTGGGGCGGGCTGGCCTACCCTGTCGCTCGCAGGCGCTCGGTATCTCCCGCTCTCCCTCTCACGTCATTTGTCGTGCTTCCAGGCCGCGGCGTACCACCTGGTCAGCATGTTCCCCGGGTACATACCGTTCACGCCCGACTCCAGCAAGGACTACGCCTGCCTGGAGAACTACGCCGTGTTCGGCGTGTCCATGTTCCAGTACATCACCATGGCCGTGGCCTACTCGCAGGGCGCCCCCTACCGCGCCTCCATCCTGACGAACCGCTGGTTCACAGCGTCACTGGCGCTCATGGTGGCCGTGTGCGTGTACATCGCCGTGTGGCCCGCCGGCTGGGTGGTGGCCGCCCTGCAGCTCGTCATGCCGCACATGGACTTCCGCGTGCTGGTGGTGGCCCTGGGCGCCTCCAACATGGCGGCCTGCCTGTTCTTCGAGAAGGTGATCGTGCAGTGGCTGGTGCAGGACAAGCTGCGGTACATGTGCCACGACGTGGCCAAGTCCAGGAGGAAGTACCTGGCCGTCAGCAGGGGCCTCGAGGAGGCCGGCCGCTCCTGGCCGCCGCTCAAGGACAAGCGCGTCCCGACGGCGGCCGGCCCCGCCGCCCGTACGGGGCTCGCGCTGGTGGTGCCGCCCTCCGGCCTCATCCCGCCGACACCCGAGGACCCCTTCCCGCCCTCACGCATCGCCTCCGTGCTCAAGACCCTCCCCCTCAAGAGCGCGCCCCTCCCGACCATCTCGCAGACGGTCTCCGAGAGCACCAACCTCTGAGGGCGGCCGCGATACTTAAGACTGAAGGCGGAACCAATGTCAGGTTTTGTCAGTCGAAAGAAATGCAACGAGGCTCCTCGATGCTTCGCTTTCGGCCGTGGAGTAGTTGCCGTCCGCTGAACGAGAGTTGTGTGCGTCATCTTGGGCCAGCGGAACACAGGCTGGCATACAGGCATTGCAAGACATTTTTGCATGTATACATGGTATTGCACGTTTTGTGTAAAGTTGCACAAGGCATACCGATGGAGGATGCCAGTTTTATTCAATGACCGGACTTTTAGATAAATGCTGACGCCGGAGGTTTTAAAAAAAGAATTGTTTTCGCCTTTGCTGATGTACCTGAATATGTGGAATCTTGGTGTGCGCTAAAAAAAAATGAGGGTTTGTTTTTACCAACCCCTCACAAAAGAAACTTTTAAAAGTCGGAAAAAGGAGGCCGCAAATACGTTTTTTATTTGTCGATGGCTCCCAATTCGCAAATGAGAAAGACCACATGCAACGGATAGTATTGTTATTATTATTATTAATTATTACACATTTTAGCCTTAAGGACCACGAACACCGTCATCTTAAACTATTCTTTTGCTACATTAAACATTTGTAAACAAGCGCTCATGCATTGTTTTGTTTTTGTTTCCCTTTCCCGCCCCGCCCCTTACACAAACACTTCTCCCGCTTTGACAAGTCACGTGGCCGTGACGGTCTATGATGATGGCATGGCGTCTCGCCTCGCCTCGCGCGAGCAAACGCAAGACATCTCCGCCAAAAACCAATCGATCACCCGCTACGAACATTCCGAAGTGCCATTATCTCACGTGGGCTCTCTCACTTCACACTCTCAGACCCACTCACACACACACGCACACACACACAACGCCGACTCTGCCATCGCCGTCGGGGCTCCCAGATTGGTTTAGGCACTCGTCTGAAGACTTGCGAAAACACTGGACGGCGGTCCGGAGTCCGGGAGCCGTTGTGAGGCAACACTCATCGGGGGACGGAGCAGGGCGAGTGCCTGGGCGGCCGGGTCCGGAGGACGGGCCTCACTTCCTGGCCTTCCGCTTGCTGCGCCGGCCGCCGCCCCCGACGGCAACCCCGCCGTGGCACCCGCCTCGCCGCGCGTTCGGGGGCCGCGACGCCTCGATGGTGAACACCATGTCCTGCTGACGCACGGCCTCCGGCGGCCGACGCTGGACGGGGGCCACGGGGGCGGTGGGCGCGGCGCGGGGCTGCAGGGCGGCGGCCAACCGCTGCCCGGTGGCCGACAGGCGGCCCGAGGACGGCAGCGAGGACGACGACTGGAGGACGGAGGCGAGGCGCTGCGCTGTGGGCGAATGCAAGCTCCCCGGGGCCAGGGCAGGCGCAGGTGCCGGGGCAGGTGCCGGCGGCCGCTGCAGCGCGTCGGCGATGCGCTGGGCGGTGGACGATGGGGGCGCGGCGGGGGTCGCCGTCGTGGGCTGTAGTCGCTGCAGCACCGCCGCTATTCGTTGCGCGGTGGTTGAGAGGTGCGTGGCGCTAGAGCCCGTGGAGGGCGTGGCCGCGGCCGACGGCTGCAGAGTGATGGCGACCCGCGGGGCGCCGGGCGGCGCCTGCTGGGCCACAACGCTCTTCTGCACCGCGATCGTAGATGGCGGCGACAGCAGGTGTCGCCCGATGGAGGTCGCGGACGGCCGTGCGGACGGCGGCTTGAGCGCGTACACGACGGGCACGGCCGCGGCCAGCGCCCGCGGCGCGCTGTCTATCGCCGTCCCAGTGTAGAAGGCCGCGGCCGCGGCGGCTGCGTGCGAGGTCTCAGGCAGCAGGGAGGAGGTGAGCTCCGGGTCGGGGGGTGTTTCGGCCGCGGCTCGCGACCTGGCGAGCGGGGCATGTTTTTCTCGTTGCGCATAATTCCCCCACGGCGCCTGTGGTATTTCCAGCGGCGCCCGCAGAACGCACTCGCACTTACGCGGCGACCTCCTCCTGACGTGCCTCCCCGTGCACTTGCATCAGAGGCGGCGGCGGCACGTCGGCGGGGGTCGGCGGCCCCGGGGGCGCAGGCTCCGCGTCGGCGTCAGCCTGCCGTGCCGGCCGGAGGGACGCCGGCTCCGGGAGCGTCTTCAGCAGGGCGTCGCGCTCCTCGCACTGCCTCAGCACCGTGTCCTGCTCTGGCTCGCGGCGGTCAGGCCCCTGGCTGCTTCCCCGGCGCCCCGGTCCCGCGGCGCGGCGGCGCGGCCCGGCTTACCTCCATGCGCGCGCACTGCTGGGTGCACTGCTCGGCGTGCACCTGCAGCGTGAGGCACGTGTTGCGCAGGGCGGCGGACTCGGCCTCGGCACGCGCGCGCTCCGCCACCAGCCAGGACCGCTCCTCCTGCCACGCGCCCCGCTCCGCCCCGCGCTCCGCCTGCAGCGAGCGCCGCCGCTCCGACTCGAGCGCGTGCGACTGCCTGCCAGCGTCCGGAACCACCAAGCTCAATGTCGGTTCCGAGCCGGGCGGAGCACCCCGCGCGTAAGGTACGCCGGCGCTTCTAGCGCCATCTAGCAGACGCCCCTCAAACCGCGACGCCTGGGAGGCAGCCGACGGGCGCCTGCGGCACACCGTGTGCCCGTGCTGCCTACCTCCCGGGCGCCGCGGCGCGCGTGGCTACCGCCCTCACCGTGCGCTCTGCAGCGCGTCCGCCAGGGCCTGCCGCTCCTCCGCGCTGCGCTGGGCGTTGCTCTCGAGTCGGTGCAGCGCGGACTGGCGGCGCAGACAAGAGAAAGCGCGGCGGTCATTCCAAGGGGATGAAACCGAAGCTATGCCGGCGAGGGGCGCGGCCGCTGACCTGCAGGGCGACCCGCTGCCCCCGAAGCGAGGAGATCTCCTCCTGGCTCTCCCGCAGCGCCCCCCGCAGCGACACGAACTCGGTGGCGGAGCGCCGCTGCTCCTGCGGGCCACAGAACAGGAAGGAGGTGCAGCCCGGGGGCGGGGGCCCCGCCGGCTGTGCCGCTGCCGCGTGCCCCGGCAGCCCTCACCTCCTCCTCCCGCTGCTGGGGCAGGTCCGGCCTGCTCGCGCGCAGCTGCCTCAGCTGCTCCCGCAGCTCGGCCAGCATCCGCTCCTGGACCACCTTCTCTTCCTCCAGCGAGCGCGCCACGCCGCGCCACAGCTCGGCCTGAGCAGCGGCAAATTTAAATTGCACTTGTCTCAACAAATAGCCAAACATTTTTCTTTGGGGGGGGGGGGGGGGCAGTGCACCTGGCCGGTGAGAAGCCGGAGCTTGTCGCGGGAGCGGCCCGCCTGCGCCGTCAGCTCGGCGACCTGCGCCCGCAGCCCCTGTGCCTGGGCGCGCGCCTCCTGCAGCGCCGCGCCCGCCTGCTCCGCCTCCCGGCGTCCGCGGCCCGCCTCCTCCTGCAGCCCCACGGCCTGCGGCACGGCGGCGGTGTCGGCGCCCAGCACTCGGTCGTGCCTACCCGCCGGGGGCAGCGCGGCCGCACTCACCTGCACGCGGGCCTGCACCAGCTCGGTCTCGGCCTGGCGCGCGCGCCTCAGCGCGGCGTGCAGCTCGTCAGCCGTGGCGGCCGTGGAGCGTAGCGTGCCGGCCAGGCACCGGGACGCGCACTCGAGGTACTCGACCGCGCCCAGGGAGGCCCCTGCGGCCCCGGCAGCCCCGGCGGCCCCGTCCCCGCCGCCGTCCCCGCCGCCGCCCTCCCCAGGGGGAAACAGCCGCTCCGCCAACTTGTGCGCTGACTCGCAGACGGCGCGGGCGCGCTCCAGTACCTGCACAGAGGCCCGGGGGTTCCGGAAGGCAGTGCGTCGCCGGGGACCGACGAGGACGCGCGAGGACGCCGATGCAGCGCTCCGCCGCCTCACCTGCCGCTGCTGCTCCCGGGTCTGGGCGCGCTCCTGGTCGTACACCTCGGCCAGGGCCTGGATGCGGGACTCGGCGCTGGCGCGCGCGCTGCCCAGCTCGCGCTGCACCAAAGCCTGACACGCGGCCTGCAGCGCGCCCCGCGCCCACTCCACCTCGCCATCCTGTACCGCGGACGCCATGAGGCTCGGTGCGTACGCTGCCGCCCGCACCACCTTAGCACCACTCACCTGGTTCTTTTCGAGGAGAAGTATTTTCGCTTCGAGGTCCTGAAACGGAGAGAGAAATAACTCTGGGCACGTCGCCACGGAGAAGTTTGAAGTCGTCGTTCAAAAACTACCCCCTTCGGACTTGGTCCATTATGTGACAGTGGTGACCGTAAACAGACCCCGATTGAAAAAAAAATCGTCAAAATTATGGAAGGTGTTGAGACTGACGGCGATCTCGTGCAGCACCAGGTAGGAGACGCCGCAGTACGTGCAGACGGTGTCGTCCCGCGGGCAGCAGCGGAGCGTGCTGGGCAGCGGGGACAGCGGGGGGCGGCCGGCGAGGCCGGACTCCGTCTGCCCGTCGGACTCCATTCCCGGAGGCTCATGTTACGTTACGGCGACAGCTCAATTTTGGGGTTCGGATTATGAGGGATTCGGTTGTTGCTGCGTATCGACGCAGTGTTGTCGGCCCGGGGGGCGGCCGCGGGAACAAAACCCCGCGCGTCGCGTTGTCTTTTCAGATCGCCACTTGTACCAAGGAGAGCTTTAAAAATGCTTCTTCTGATTATCGTAATAAGTCACTACTGGAAACTAATGGGCGTTGAAGAACCTTAAACTCTTAGACGCGGAATTTGTTACACATTCAAGAGGAATTCTCTCTAGATGGACTGGTTTCCTGGACTGGTCCCGCAGAGGGCATTAAAAATCTCCTTTCATCCTCCTTTAAACGATATTTTTGAAAGGGCAACAATTTATCAAGTAAATTCTGCAACACGACGCGCATACGTTTGAATTTTGCCACGTCCATTCATTTCTGTCTATGGTATCCAGAAAGCCGTGAAATCAGAGGGAGCGCCATCTCGCGGCAGTGGGCGTAAGCGGCCGGCTGCTAGTGTGCCGTGGTGGGGCTTCTGTCCTGACACTGTTTTCATTGAATTGTAAACAACAATTCTATTTACATCAGTTATGATTTAGAATTTGCTCGTGAAAAGGTACTAGGACTGGTTTCTAATTTATAGTTTCATTGTGATCTTTCTTCTTTGCCTACAGCCCATGTCTTTCGCTGCAATATTAGTCTTCCCTACATAGTTGGGCGTTCCTGTCAGTGCCGGAAATGCTCATTTAAGCACGATAAACTGGATCTTGGGTTATTATTTTCTCACCGTTTGAAGTATCGCGTTTACTCATTTTCGTTTTCCTTCCAATTATTTATTTTGATAATGTTCCTTTGACGACATTCAGAAGAACCGATATTCTAACCTCTCGTTGCTGTCATGGAACCTGTCAAATGATAAAGCATAAGCTTATTCTGACCTCTTGTCTCCCATACTAAATACTTAACGCCTGAGTATCTTTCTTAAAGTTTATCAAACTGTAATTTTCTTTGGTCATCTAGGAGAGATCTTTGTCATTTGTTCTGTCAGACAGCCTTTTGATTCTGGTTATTTGTAATCTGCTCTTAGTCATTATCCTATTTCTGTCATTCAATTTTCGTAGATATCAAAGCCGCCGTCATGATGGCGCGCCCGATGGTGCCGTCTCAGCAGAAGCTGGCTGAGAAGTTGACGCTCATAAATGATCGAGGGGTGGGCATGCTCACCCGAATCTACAACATTAAAAAAGTATAATGGACTACTCTATAAAATATGCTAATCCTTTTTTTCTAGCCAAGCAATCTGATTCTCATCAACTGTGATTTACTTGCAGGCTTGTGGTGATGCTAAATCCAAACCAGCTTTTCTATCTGACAAGACTTTAGAATCTTCCATTAAGTATATTGTTCGAAGATTTCCTAATATTGACACTAAAGGCGTAAGCAATTTTTTATGACTGCCAATTGTGCTTTTGTGTGTGTGCTTCATTTGTACATCAAATTAACTTTTTCTTGTCTTTTCAGCTTCAGGCAATATCACCTATAAGAAGTGAAATTATTAAATCTCTTTCACTCTACTATTATACATTTGTTGATCTACTGGATTTTAAGGACAATGTCAGTGAACTGCTCACCACAATGGATGCTTGCCAAGTTCACATGGACATTGTAAGTTATATTCTTTCTATTAAAAATGTAGTTTCCATACGGTGAGCACATGTTTATTTCTCATAATTATTTTCTCCTTATTTATTTAGACTTTGAACTATGATTTGACGAAGGGATATCTCGATCTTGTTATTACTTACATGACATTGATGATTCTACTGTCTCGAGTTGAAGACAGAAAAGCAGTGTTGGGGCTCTTTAATGCTGCCTATGAAATGGTACATCAGCAGAGGTTGGTGCTTCACATTAAAAATGATATTTTAGTTTCTTACTTGCATGTGTACCAGCTCTTGTTCAATTAAATAAATATCTTTTCTTGCAGCGATTCCAGTTTCCCTCGACTGGGACAAATGATTGTTGATTATGATCCTCCTCTTAAGAAGCTTTCAGAAGAATTTGTTCCTCATGTGAAGTTGTTGTACAATGCTCTTATATCGTTGTGGCCGGTTTATATTGGTCGTAATCTCACAGCTGACAAATGGAGGTAATCCCAGAAACTGTTTTATTGCTGTAGCCAAAGGCTGGGGTGGAACTTGTAGTTTTTATGATTTTTTTTTTTGACCTAGGTCTGACCAAAAACTGAGCCTGTTGGGTAACCCCAATCTTCTCTTGAAACCAGTCCAGACTGATACAATGTCCTGTGAATATTTGCCTTTGGACACTATTGAAAGGTGGATTATCTGTGAGTGTCAAATGATTAAGTCCTACACAAGAAATTGTAATCACATATCGGGAAGAACATTTTGTTAAAAACTGAACTATTTTTTTTTTTTTTTTTTTTTTTTTTTTTGTCTGCAGTTGGATTTCTTCTGTGTCATGGTGCATTGGCTCAAGAACAACCAAATAGGCTGTGGGCCAGTGCCCTTGAGTCTGGATGGGTTGTTGCACTGTTTCGAGATGAAGTTCTCCATATTCACAGCTATATTCAGGTTTTCTTTGATAGCATCAAGGGATATGGCAAACGGGTTAATGAAGTCAAAGATTGCTACAATCAAGCTGTGCAAAAAGCGTTAGTTCTCATATTTCTCATTTTTAAGATTTGTATTTTATTCTCAAATTTTATAATAATTGAATGGTGTAATTACAGAGGATATCGCCATCGAGAGAGAAGAAAATTCCTTCGAACTTCTCTAAAAGAACTTGGCCTTATATTGACAGACCAGCCTGGCCTACTTGGACCAAAGGTTAAACTGCTTAGTTTTTTTTTAACTTAATCCTTGTTTGCTCAACTAAAGTGGATGTTGTTTTGCATTATTCTTAAACACCTTTCAACTTTCAGGCCCTTGTTGTTTTAATGGCACTGTGTGCAGCAAGGGATGAGGTTCATTGGCTGTTACGCCACTCAGACAATCCTCCCCAAACCAAATCCAAAGGGAAGTCAGCAGAGGACCTAGTGGACCGCCAGCTTCCAGAGCTCTTGTTCCACATGGAGGAGTTACGAGGTAATCTTTTGTGTTTTCAAATATTTGAAGCTGTCAAGGTCATAAACTCACTTTGTGCATAACAACTTTGCTTCTCTTGCAGTTCTTGTTCGCAAATACAGCCAAGTCTTGCAGAGGTACTACGTTCAGTATTTATCTGGGTTTGATGCAGTGGCACTGAATCAAATGATGCAGAACCTTGCTGTCTGCCCTGAAGATGAAAGCATAATTTTGTCCTCATTTTGCAATACAATTGGAAGTCTCAGTGTAAAGCAAGGTGTGTAATTTTATGAAAATGTTTTGAGGTACACTTAAATTACTCTTGTTTTTGTTGAAATTGATTTGACTAAATGAATTGTGTATTTTTTGTGCAGTTGAAGACAACGAGCTCATGGACTTTAGACCCCTCCGCCTTGATTGGTTCAGACTCCAGGCATACACATCAGTTGGTAAGAGTTCTTTGACACTAGCTGAGAACCGAGAACTAGCATCCCTACTTGATACAGTTGTCTTCCATACCAAGATGGTTGATTACTTGGATGAAGTGTTGGTTGAGGCATCAGACCTGTCTATATTTTGGTGAGTGGTCTCAAATTATTTTTTACCTCTATTTTTTTTTCTTCTTCAGATTTGTTTGTTGTATAAACCCCTTTCTTTTTCTATTATCAACAGCTTCTACAGCAAAATGTTTGAAGACCAATTCCACATGTGCTTGGAGTTTCCAGCTCAGAATCGTTACATTGTAGCATTCCCATTAATTTGTGGTCATTTCCAGAGTTGCACTCATGAGTTATGCCCAGAAGAGGTAACCATAGTCCATACTGTACATTTTCTATTTGGATTCCTTCTCTCTGGACGTGAATCATTTGTTTTGTGTTTTAATATTTTAGAGACATCATATACGAGAGAGGAGCCTTTCTGTGGTGAATATGTTCCTTGATGAGATGGCAAAGGAAGCTAAGAACATCATCACAACTATTTGTGATGAACAATGCACTCTGAGTGATAAGGTCAGTGCACTCTTTGTTCAAGCCTTTAAAAAAAAAATTTTTTAAAGGCAGTTTGTAGTTACTGACAATAGCATTTTTTAAAATATATTTTTTATCTTTTAGCTCCTTCCAAAACATTGTGCTGCACTTATATCTCAAATGGCTCATAGGAAAAAGAAAGAGAAGGGGAAGAAAACAATAACAGAAATATCAAAACCCGGTGCTGAAAGTTTCCGCAAAACTCGAGAAGATCTGACTACGTAAGTTATATTATACCAATTTTTTGCTGTTGTGTTTTTCAGTTCTTTTTATACATGCCCTATGTAAATTTTTGTTTGTTCTTTAGAATGGATAAGCTTCATATGGCACTTACAGAGTTGTGTTATGCCATTAATTACTGTTCCACTATTACTGTATGGGAATACACCTTTGCTCCAAGAGAATATCTTCATCAGCATTTGGAGACTCGTTTTGCTCGTGCACTGGTTGGCATGGTTATGCACAATCCTGACACTAGTGAAATAGCCAAACCTTCAGAGCTTCTTGCAAGCGTAAGAGCATACATGAATGTACTTCAGACTGTGGAAAATTATGGTTGGTTTTCATCATTAAAATTTTGTTTGTACGTATGTTATCTATGATTGTTTGCTACACATGTCTCACTCATTTCTTTCTGCAGTTCACATTGATATCACTCGAGTTTTCAACAATGCTTTACTACAACAAACCCAGCAGCTAGATTCGCATGGGGAAAAAACTATAGCTGCTCACTACACTCAGTGGTAAAGTATATGCGATTTTAAAAAAAAGAAAATTAATATGGTTTTGCGGTAAACAACATTGTTCAATTGCCTACAGGTATTCTGAAGTGCTTCTTAGGAGAGTAAGTGCAGGGAACATATGTTTCTCCATGAACCAAAGAGCGTTTGTCAGTCTTACTGCAGAAGGAGCTATTCCCTTCAATGCTGAGGAATTCTCTGACACAAATGAGTTGCGAGCTCTGGCAGAATTAATTGGGCCATATGGAATGCGCCTTCTTAGTGAAACACTCATGTGGCACATTGCAAGTCAAGTGCAAGAGCTGAAAGTAAGTATATACTATGTTAAAGTATTGCATATTTATGTGAGCTGTGAACTTTTCTCTTCATTTAAAACTCAATTTGCCACACTCCTAGAAATTGGTGGCTGCTAATAAGGAAGTGTTGTTGTCTCTACGCACCAACTTTGATAAACCCGAAATCATGAAAGAACAATTCAAGAGGTTACAACGTAAGTTTTTTAAGGGCTTCAATTACAGTATTTTTTTTATTCTCTGTCTTTAATACAAACTCACCTTTTGTTAACATTTTTATCTCTTCCAGATGTGGACAATGTGTTGCAACGCATGACAATTGTTGGAGTGATCCTTTGTTTCCGTCAACTGGCCCAGGCTGCTCTAGTAGATGTGTTGGAAGAGCGAGTCCCGTTTTTGCTGAGTTCTGTGCTGGACTTCAGACAGCATGCACCTCCTGGTGACACTGGGAACCTAGCAGATCTGTTGGTAAGTTTCTCAAATGAATGCCATGATATAATGTGAGGGAAATTTCACTTTCTCTAATATTCATAATTTTTGTAGGTTGTGAATGAAATGGCTTCTGCAGCTGGTTTGATATGTAAAGTTGACCCAATTTTAACTGCTGCACTTCGGAATCACAAAAGTGGTATGTGCCTCTGATATGATCCTGATTAAAATTCTACATTATTTTCACCTCTGCCCCATGTGTCTCACTAACTTACACTGTCCTCAGAAATTGAAGATGATGAGCACCTTCTTGCATGCCTCTTGATGGTGCTGGTAGCTGTATCAATACCAAAGCTCGCTCGCAATGAAAATTCTTTTTATCGAGCTTCATTAGAAGGTCATGCCAACAACATACATTGCATGGCAGCAGCAGTCAATAATATTTTTGGAGCACTCTTCAGTATTTGTGGTCAAGGTGACACCGAGGACCGAATGAAGGAGTTCCTGGCGGTGCGTTTTTCTCTTTTTCTTCTTCTTTTCTTCTTATGAGCTTCTGTAAAAATGTTCTTCCTGTTGTCCAATCTGCAGCTGGCTTCATCGAGTCTTCTCCGCCTTGGCCAAGAACCAGATAAAGAGGCGGTTCGAAATCGAGAGTCTGTGTATCTTCTATTGGACCAGGTAAGCTCTATCATTCTAAGTACATATACTACTGATTCTTGTAGAAATGCCTACTTCTACATTTCCCACAGCAGCAGTTTAACCCATATTTACCTAATTTTTCCAGATTGTGCAGGAGTGCCCATCTTTGACAATGGATCTTCTGGAGTCATGCTTTCCATATGCACTTATACGTAATGCTTATCATGCAGTGTATAAACAAGAACACGCCCAAGCGTAGTTGCTAACATCCTTGTGTTTTTATCAATCAAAGTTAACCCAATCATGTTTTATAGAAAGGCATTTTATTATTATCCAATCATTTGTGTGAGTTTATTTCACTGTGTTATTTTATACATTAATTATTTGTAAATGATGCATATTTGTACATTTAGAAAGTTAATTGTTTGCCATTGTATGCCTCTACAATTTAATCATTGCCATAAATGGGGTTTTTGTTTATAAAATCTGATTAGTAGATGAATGAAATTGGTAGTCCAATGTTAAAAGAAATTATATAATCAGGTGCTAATCCAGATGAGACATTCTTTGTTAAGATTTCTGGTAGCAGAAGTGGCTCCATAGTTAATAATGATCATGCTACAGAGGGATGGATGACAAAGCCTGTCACAAAAGTATCTTCTTGTCTGCCATTTTATTTCTTTGTGCCTCTTTCTCCAATTTTGGTTTAAACCCGTGATTATAGTTGGCCTAAAAATAGATGTGAGGAGAGTATTTAAGATGGAGTTTGGATAGATTATTAAACATGGAGCCACCTCATAGAACAAATTTATAAGTTTGCTTATATGTGATAAGTGTTTTAGAGGAAATAATGTTCTAAATAAGGTATTACATTGCAAACTTGTGTTGTGATGCTAATAGTAGCCATAGCTAACGGTTCTTTTTTCTTTCTTCCCTTTATAGTGCTTTATTGCATATTGGCTTATAATGACATATTTGTAATTTATAGGGTGTACTACCAAGTGGCTGTCCTCCCACCACAATAAATTAGTGAGCAATTCAATTTTTTTCTAAAGTGTACCTTGATAGGTATGAATCACTTTTTTTTCGATCAGCACATGTCAATTAATTTCAAGTCCTGTGCAGTTTGACAAACGGTTTGCAATAATGGGGATGAGTTCTGACTGTAACATTGATATTTATATATGAAATGTTTAACTTATCTTCTGTAACATGCGGTAGTTGTAATATGTATGCAGTACAAATTTAAGCTAAGAACTCTGAGTGTATTTGTAAATTTCAGGCTCAGAGTGCCTTCTGTACAATGTTGCTTTTTTTTCTACAGGTGCCTTTTCCTTTAATTTGTGTATGCTGACAGATATTCGTAAGTTTTTCCCCCTTATTTTTTTTCTTTCTACATATGTGTGCTGTAAGTTAAACCTCATCATACCAGCATTTTGCATTCTGGCAGTATTTTGTGTGAAGCAATGGTTGAAAAGTGACATGTGACTACTCAGGTTTGCTCAAAATTGACTACATTATCTATCTAAATACTATATTTATTCCATTTTGTGTACTGCCATAATTTTGATACTTTGTAAGAAAACTTGGAACCCACTGCTAGTAAAGGTGTTGCATTCTTATTGGAATAAAATCAGGATGCAGTTATTGTAGATAGAATTCATGAAGATTTTATTCATACATTTTGAACTGATGAAAGTTGAAATATATAGACAGCTATAACACTGACCTTAAGTTTTCCTTGAACAACCATTATTCACCAGTAGACTAGAGCAGCAAATTCACAGTCATGCAGAGATGTTAACTTATTCTTGAGATCCCTGATTTCTGTGGTTCCACTCTAGTTTCTCCTCTAGATCCCAACTTGAAAGGTACAAACACAAAGTACAGTAACATATTTACAAAAAACATCAGGAACAATATATTAAAACTAATGACTGGTCACACTACTTCGATTCTGTCTTCCCAGCATCTCCCTCGCCCCCCTTCTGAGCTGTATCTAGTAACGCTGACTTAATACCAGCCTTGTTAAGTTCTTCTATTAGGTCCCCACTCTGATGCATTTGCAATAAAATGTCGCAACCTCCAACAAATTCTCCGTTGATAAAAACTTGAGGAATAGTCGGCCAATTTGAGAAATCCTTAATTCCTGACGAGAGAAAGAAAGGGGAGAGCAGGAGTCAAAATCACACAGTAAACAAGGAAACAAGCAGGTACAATTTTTAGGTTAGCGGTCTTCGGGTACCTTGTCTCAGTTTCTCGTCGGAGAGGACGTCGTGGGCGTCGTACTCCACGCCGTGCATCCGCATTATCTGAACGACGGCGTTGCTGAAGCCGCACCTCGGCTCGGCCGGTACCCCCTTCATGAACACCACCACTTTGTTGTTCTGGACCATTTTGGATATGCGGCTGTCCTCTGTGCCATAGTACCGCAACCACGACAACGCGGCTAGGGACTGGTTGGGTCGGCACGCTTGCCGCAAAACTTGGCTAAACGCTGCCAAAGACATCTTTCTCAAACTTTGAACAGTTTTAACCTAAGCAACGGCCCAGTAAGAAGTAGGGGCAGACGACAGTCGACACACGGAACGAACGGACCGGACGAGGTTGGGGAGGGGGGAGGAGGACTGGGGGAACAGCTGAGCGCAGGAGGGTTTGCCTACCTGTCAGGCAGCTCGCTGCCCGTGGACGGTTCAAGAGAGAAGTTGAAGCAACGCGATTTGAGTACAGAGTCTAGGCGTTGGTGATCACGATTCCAGTGCGATACAGTATCTGAGCTAAGATGTGCCCCATGGGTTGACGAAGGCTGCCAGCCACGGAGCTAGCTGCGGCGGTCCGCGCGCGGGGGGGTTGCCCCTCTTCCTCTCAAGGTTGCCCGCGGCCACCGCGGCCCCCTCCACGGCCGCAGGTAGTAGGGGGGTGTTGCGAACGCACCCCCGAACAACAGCAACGCTCCGGTGGGAATAACCCCAGAGGGCCCCACGTGGTGTCGCCCAGGTAGCCCCGTACCCCACCGTACGTGCATCTCTCTTGCTGCCGGCAGTAGCCAGTACCGATTATGTTAAGATTTCCTTGTCCTGTTTTGATGCTTTGATCTCCTCCTCCGTGGTCTCACATGTTTGTGTACAAGTTGAAATGACGAGTCGCCAGGTACCTCTGTTGTGCGTGTTCTGATCTGCTATTCGACCTTTCGTGCAGCGCGGGTGCGTCTGTGTGGAAGGTGTTGGGGATAGGAAGTCTTTGAGACGGTCTTTGTCAAAGCAAACCTTTCAGTAGCAAATTTTTGGCCCTGAAAAGGGCCTTTTTAGGATGCCAAGATGCGCACTCATTGCTCCTTGGCGAGAGACGCTGCACAGTACGCAGCGATGTCAGCCTTCGCCTCAGCTGGCGTGAGCTTCCTCAGCTCACCCGCGCACCCAGTCTCGGCGTGCTCCGCGAGCCGCCCGGCGCGGGGCGGCACGTTCCTGGTCTTCTTCACGATGAAGTCACAGGTGTTGCACTTCCAGCGGTGCACACAGAGCTTTTCCAGGGCGCGGTCGCAGAATGGCGACTGCAACGTCAGGCTGACGTTCCTGCCGAACTCGGTGTTGATCCGCTCCATCTCGGCCCGGAGCGCCGGTCCGTGCGCTCCGTCGTTGGGCGCGAACTGGTTCTTCCACTCGTGCAGCATCTCGAGCAGTAGGGCGTCGATGAGCAAGTCCCGCGAGGGGTTGTCACGGAGGAGCCGCTTGTTCAGCCTGATGAACCCGGCTGTCCTCCCAGCGCGGGCCGCTCTGGTGAGCCCGAAGGTCTGGGTGAGTTGCTTCGACCAGATGACTCGCGTCCTCTGCGGCAGCCGCCCGTCGAAGACCTCCCTGTTTAGGAAGTTAAACAGGTCCTTCAGCGCGAAGCGGCAGCCCGGAGCAGGGGCGGGCACCTCCTCGAGGCTCCTGACAGCGAGTGCGCTTTCTTCAGCCGGCATGACGGACGTACTGCACTGGACGAGACAAGCGGACACAATGATGATGAGGGATGCGCGTCGCCACTACTTATAGGTTACCAACTGCACATGCGGCCCGTCGGCAGGGCCCGACCGTTCGGCCAATCAGAGTGCACCGTTGGTCGCGCACAGCGGTAGCGCCATCCCCGGACGGCGGAGGCGGAGTCAACTACTACCGAGGTGTACGCAAAAGGCGCCGAAGTCTGAAGTTCTCTGCACCGATTTGATAGAAATGAATGGGAAAGATTGGTATTTTAAATTAAAAAAAAATCAAGTGAATACAAAGAGTCTCCTGAGCTGACGGTGCAATTCCTGGTGCTTTATTTCTGGACTTGTTGGCTGAGCGACAGCGAAACCCTGGACCGACTGGCTAAAAAAAATGTTTTGTCTGTCTGTCTATCTATTCGCGCGATTTCTTGAGAACGGTTGGTAAAAGGCGCAAATTTGGCTCACATCTTTCTTGCAACATACTGGAGTCAACCTCCTCTTAGGGGCACCGCAGCTGCAAGCGGCGTCTTAAATTATTTTTCCATTTGGTCCCGCAGGGTGTCGCACTGACTGATTGGCCCCGTAGGGTCTTACTCAGTCGCCGCCAGGCCAAGGTAGGTGTACGCCAGGCGTGGAGGGCTGGTACAGAGATTCGCGCATGGAGTTTGATTCGCGAGCGAAGCCTGTGTACGCCACGACGCGGTCTCGCTTACGCCTACCTTGTTGATAAATTGTTCCAAAACGTAATAATTAATTTGACAATTTTCGACTCTGGTTCCAGGAGAGGGGTCCTCTGAGGGTTTTCCTGCCGGGGGCCGGAGCGCTGCTATCGTTCGGGCATCGGGGACGAGCTGCAATACCCGCCCCGACTACCTGCGGACGGGGCCGCTGCCTCGCGCGCCTGCCGCCGCGGCTCAGCGCCGTGCTCAGAGACCGTGTGGCCGCACCGGTGGCTGTCCTCATCGACCCCGTGACCACGGTGAGTGCCGTGCCATGGACTTTGAGTCCGCCGACGTCATTACCAACGGCTTTTCCCAACTTATCGTATTATTATTTTTGCGTCAACTGGCCAAATCCCCCCCCCCCCCTTGCCCTCCGATCGTGCTGCCTCCGAGGATCCACTAATCAGTGACCGCACCCGTAGCCGGGCACTAGCTCGTTCAAACCGTTTGCAGCAGTTTGAAGTTCCCGCCCGGGCGAGAGCCGACACACCCGACACACACGCACACACACACACACACACACACACACACACACACACACACACACACACGATCCGAGCTATGCCGGACTGCGGCGCGCGAGGCGGCTTATGTGTCGTGATTTCGGCCACTAGCGGCCGCGCGCCGAGCACCGAACCCCGAAAAGCCTTCTCACATAGGCCCCCGTTCGCTCGCTGTGACCACTCCTGTGGCCTGATGCTCGCCAGAGGCGACCCATCGGATGGGCAGCCGTCGAGCAGTGACGTTGAGACCACAGCGGCTGCCACGCGCTGCGAGCCGTGGCGCCTGCAGACGAGTGGATCGGCAACCCAACGTACTCGGGGTGTGGGACTCTCTCTGTGGCACGGCCGCGGTGAGCACTGCAAGCACTGCACCACCGGGCTCACAGGTGTGACAGGCCCAGGTGGTGCGGCAGGCCGCAGGCCTTGTGTGCAGACGGCGGCCGCAAAGCCTCTGACAGACAGCCCAGACCTAGAGATCGCCGATACCACTTCCTAATGGCTTTGTGCGGCGCGCGGCGCGGGTGCCGCGGGCGCCCCGCGGCGCCGTGCGGGGCCCGCTGCTCAGGCTAAAGTGTAGCAGGTCCCCTTCAGCCGCCGCTCGGTAGCCGGCTAGTTAGCGGGCGCGGAGCAGCGCGGAGCGGATCATGTCGAAACAGCGGCCGGGGTGTCCGTCCCATCCCGCCCCGTCCTTGCGGCCTCACTCATTCATTGGCCCGCTTCACGTTCGCCCGCCGCTGCGGCAGCGTTCTCTAGCCGTTGGCGCGCGGCTTTCGGTCGGACCTCGTGTGTCTGTCCTGTCGACCGGGACCGCGAGAAACAAATGATCTGCGAAGCGTCAGCACGGCACCGCCGTGCCGTAGGCGGCCGGGGCCGCGGTCCTCAACGGACAAATCGCTGTGAAACACATTCATTTCAAATCCAGATTTTTCCCAAGGACGTGTTCTTAAAAATACAGTCTCCACTTTTTCCTCTGGCTGACGAGGTGAAACGAAGCTTTCAGACCTCCGCAACGTAACATTTGTTTTTATTTGGCCCGAGTTTCGAAGTTTGCCGCGCACGTCGGCGCGCGCGCTGCCGCAGCCAGCTCCGGCCCTCAACCCCGCCTCCACAACGGCCTCCTTAGCCCGACGGGTCCGGCCATTCACTGCGCCCAATTAACTCTGCGAATCGGAACGGAACGCACCCTGAACGGCGCATAATTAATCGGTGACGATGAGACATTAATTCGCAAAAAATAATACTGCACTGCTGCTGCCATACTCCTTGCAATGTTGACGATACTGCCATAGCAGACGGAAGGAGTCGGACTAGATTCATTCATTCATGCATTCATTCAGTCAGTCAGTGAGTCAGTCAGTCATTCACTCACATATTTGCGCCCCACGTGTTGCTACGACTACCGTGTCGGACAAGTCTCCTCGGAGTGAATAACGAACTACTCCCTTTTCGCCCGCGCGCGGAACGTCCTGCCCTGACGGCCGCCGTGTGAATTAACTCCCGCAGAATCAATCATCGCGCCCCTTCCCCCCCCTCTCTCTCTCTCTCCTACATCGTGCTCTCTCTCACACACACTCGCCACGGCTTCGCCCTTGTCCCTCCTCTCCACGGCCACTCGCCCGCCGGGGCCCTCGTCTCCGGCCGCCTCCGGCGTACATGTCTCCCCGCGCCGCGCAGGCTAGGCATCCTGCGGCGGTGCACGTGCGTGTGTGTGCGTGTGTGTGTGTGTGTGTGTGTGTGCACGGGGGTGTCTGGCGACGTGTCCGCCGCCCAGGACTGCTCCGGACACGTGTTCTGCGGCGCCCCGGCCGCCCCGCAGACACAACACGACCGCGCCGGCTTGCACGACACGGGGAACAACAAATTGGGCCACTTTGGTCGTCGGGGAGGCTGCGGCCGGGGTGGGGCGGGAGGGGGGGGGGGGGCTGAATACATTTATCAGATTACGCAGAGAACGCGTAGCGCGTACCGCCCTAATACACCGTGCCTCCCGCGGGTATGAGAATGTTACGGTGCAGCGAGCGGGTGGCGTTGGCGCGGGGATCCCGAAATCCACACTCACACTGCGCTTGGCAGTTTTGTCATACGAAGATGTGGGGCAACGACAGTAAGGAATGGAAAAGGACAGAGAGGGGAGATGGACGGGGGTGTAATGATAGAGCCGTGTCCGAGGCCCGCGGAGCCCGCGGAGCGGCCCGGAGCTCCCGTTCGGGGCTGGCAGGTGATCCATCCGGTGGGCGCCGCGCCGCCGTGAAGGCGGTGACCGGCCTGACCTCGTCCGGAGGCGGCAGCGGCGGCGGCCGCCTCTTCAGCTTGATAATCCTTCTCTGTCCTTGCCAGGCCGCCCCCGCCGCCACTGTTTCGTCCTACAACGGCATCCACCAGTCCATGTCAACGACAGGATCATTCCCATGCATCTCTCGGCATCGCGGGCAAAACTTTTGCAGTCCTCTATCTCGATCGTCCTCGATTGAATTTCATATGACGCTCCATGTCGCTTGTGCGTTACGCCATGTGTTCTTGATTGACGGAACTCTAATCAGCATAGCATACAGAGAGCAGCAGCAGCAACAACAACAACAACTCGAGGCGGTAAAACAAAACGCGCCGTGCACGGCCGTACTTACGCCAGCGCAGCCCGCGCGGCACGACCGCAGCACAATGCACGCGCGTGCGCGGAGAGAATAGACATGCAAAGGGAGGAGATTCTACATCGGAAAGCCTGGAAAAAGTGCGTGTAATAGGCATTTCAAACGAGGCTTCAGAAACGGAAGTGTGGGAGAGCAAGAATATACTTCCAAAGCGGAAACCCTTGGCATGAGAAATCTTGAGGGACAGAGAGTCTCCACCACGGCTCGCCACTCATCCCACCCGTTTCCGCTTAGGAATTATTTTTGATCTTTTACTTCCGTTCTCGAGCTTCGTTGGAAGTGCCTATACATTGGTTGTGGAGAGTTGTACTTACGCATCAGTGGGCGGGAGAACGCGAGCCCGTCAACATGGGGAGCGCGGCGAACAACACGGCGGAAGCCCTCCCGAGATACAAATTAAGCCCGTGTTCGCCGTAACGCAGTCCGCGCTCGCGCAACAAAAGCTTGAACCGGTCACGCTGCGGCGCAATCGCCGCGCCATCTACCGGCCCGGACGCCGGACGCGCCCGTTTTTCGCGCGTCTGTGTTTTCGCACCTCCTCCCTATAACAGAAAACCGTCGGGTTTGTCGACAACTTATTGCCGCCCCCGCTGCTTTCTCTCAGGCAGAAATGTAGCATTTTTCGTAATATATCGGCCGGGGCCGGGAGGAGGAGGAGGATGAGGAGGAGGGGGAGGAGGAGGAGGAGAGGGAGGAGGAGGAGGAGGAGGAGGAGGAGGACCGACGAGGCGTGACCACGGTCGGCAAATCCGAGTTCCATCAACCGCCAGATCTGGGACGCAAGGAGTCGAATAACACTCGGCCGGTCCGCGGCGGACAAAACCGCTGCGTTTCACGATGAAACCCCTATGAAAACCCCCATGAGACATACGGAGGCGATAAAGAAAGGCGGCGGCGCCGGTGCCCCGCATTCCCGCGGGATGCTCGCTCGCTCGCTCGCTCTAACGGGCCCTGGCGTTTCATATTTTCTGGCAAGGCCGGTCCGGCATGCGGCGCGCGGGAAAGACAAAATGAACTCGCGCCGCGTGTCCGTCCGTCCGTCCCGACCGGCCGCCTCTGACCCCGCGGGCCCCGCGGCGCGAGTGTGTTGAGGAACTGGCTCCTGGCGCCGCGGCTCCGGGGCGCCGACAGCCCGAACGGGCTGCCCAGCGTGATTCAGCAGCCGGCTGCATATCTGAAAGAAAATATATAAAAAGAGTCAAGGCCCTTCCAATTAGTCACCCATATCGTCCGGGCCGCGCGGTGCCGCCGCTGACTGCCGCTGCCGCTCCCGCTCCCGCTCCCATTGCATTCGTGCGGAGTGTATCCTTCCCTCATAATTGAGAGAGGATTATCCCGGCCGGGGCGGGCAGAGCGGAGCAGGCCGATGCCGATCGCAGACCAGCCCACCCTCGCCTCGCTGCTGACCGGTGCCGGCGGTGCCGGGGCAGCGGGCGTCAGCATATAGCCGGGGCCCCGGCAGACCCACGTACGGCCGCTGGCGGCACGGCTGCTGCAGGCTGCTGCACGCGCACCGCTAGACCGCCCCGGAGGCCCCGGCGCCGACGTACTCGGTCACGGCCTTCCAACAGCCTCCCTACAAACAGCCGCTCCCAATACTCTCTTTTTCCTCTGACACAGCCGTGCATGCGCGGGGCCCGGTGGCGGTGCCGCACAGGCCGCGCGGTGTGTAATCACGAACTGGGAGCAATGTCGTCGCCACTCGCCGGCCGCGAACAGCGGGCAGCGGGCGGCGGCCGAGGAAAGCGACTCTTCACAACTATTTCTATCCGAGAGCAAAATGCGTGGGCGCGGTCGTTTGGACGTGCGCGGGTACCAGTGTGGCGGTAGTGGTGGTCGTGTATCGCTCGCTATAATTCGCTGTCCATATCGCACGCCATGTTGTGCATGCTCCGTACTCCATATTCTCTCTCTCTCTCTCTCTCTCTCTCTCTCTCTCTCTCCCTCTCAGTGTGTGTGTGTGTGTGTATGCGGCCTCAAGTCGGGGCTGGCTTGCTGCTTGCGAATTTTTATTTTCTCGGATCTGATAACGTCAGCCGATAAAGCACAATAGCGACGGCGGAACGGTGTTCAAACGCACCGCACCTCCGCGTGCAGACCCAGCCCAAGCCCGGCCCAGCCCAGCCCTGCCCCCTGGCTGCCCTCCGGTCCGGCAGCAGCAGCAGCAGCAGCAGCAGCAGCAGCAGCGGTCCCTGTGAGGTATGAGGTGTTGGGGGAGGGAAGTCAAGTACAGCCGCCTGTCGCCGCCATGTCTAGGGGCCGGGTTTAGGCCAGGCATACACTGTGCTCGAAAAAAAATAACATAAATTAATCTTACATTCAAGTCTCGTAAATTTTTGGTTCTTCGGGGGATAATTGTATTTTGGGATTTTTAAAATGGCATGGTTGATTGTAGAAATAAGTGGTAGAGAAGCTAGTTGCATTAAAACTCAATCTCTCTCTCTCTCTCTCTCTCTCTCTCTCTCTCTCTCTCTCTCTCTCTCTCTCTCATACACACACACAGACCGCGCCCTCGGCCCTTGACGTCACGGCACGGTCCGCCCACCGCATGTCTTAATTGCGCTATGAGCACCCCGGCGGACACAATCGCTTACATACAGTCAGCGGCAGGCGGGCGGGCGGTGTGAATGCGAACGGGGCTCCGGCCCTTCAGGGCGATTCCGAACACTGCCTTCTCAGACATGTCTCTCTCTCGTTCTCTTATGGAGCACCTCAGGAGTGCGACAGAGACAGCGCTACTACTGCAGTGTTCGAAATCGGATGGCCGCGAGCCGCGAGGCTCTGCCGATGCGATAACGAGGCGACGCCCATTGTCGGAGGGGACGGCCGCCCGCCTACCGCTGGCCAGTCACTCAAACGAGCACGAAAGTTCGAAAACGCGGACCAGAATAATAATAAATATTTTTTTTAAAAAGGCCGATGATGTGGTACACCTTTAACTGAAGATAAGCTGGCTCAGGTTTAATACTACGCGCCGTTGGTGCTGTGCCGTTGTGACGGCCACCGCGATGGCCGCGGTAGTGAGACACAGCGTGTCGTTGACGTCGTGCCCGTCCCGAGGACCGCGTCGAGGACCTCCGAGGGCCGTGCGGCCGCGAGCCGTCGTGTCATAAACCAAAGTGGCGGCCGCCGCGGTCGTTTTAGCAGGCCGTCGTGCGACGGGATGGCCGCCGGGCCGCCGCGGCCGAGTCGGAAGTCGTCACCGCGAGGCCCGGAGCGAGGCCCGGCGGCGCGGCGCGGAGCCCTTGCAGTGCGATCGTGCGTGTTGGAGAGCGATGGCCATCGTGGTCACGTCGTGGTCACGCCGCGGGGGGCTGGCGCGGGTGGCGGCCGGCCTGTCCGACCGAGTGCTGCTCGACCCGGCGGATAGGTTAGGCGTTTAACGGGGCAGAGGAGAGGGGCCCCATGCCATGGGGCCGCCGCGTCACAAAACGAATTAAAGCCGGCACCATTATGAAAAGCGCTGACGCGGTGCCTAACGAGGGGACGACGCGACGCGCTGCCCTTGCGGTGGTGTCCTGCGCGGGTCCTTGTCCACACATCGCGGCTTATTTCGACACAAGGCATAGCGGCCGACCTCTCAAAAATCCTTGTATACAAAACTTTTATTTTTTCAAGAGAAGAACATTTTAAAAATGCTATTTAAAAAAAAAAACTTTTGCAAAAAAAATGTAGTTTAAGAAAAAATATTGCGAGGAATTGATGGGGATCGTGACTGAAATTGTGACAGAATTAAGTCCATACTCCCGGCAGAGCGCTGCTCTTGGGTCCGCACGAGTTGCGCCGCTCGCCCCATCAGCGTGTGCAGCGGAGCAGCAGAGGCCCACTCAGCGCTGCAGCCGGAGCGGGAAAACGGGCGGGGAGACGAGACAAAGGGAGCGGAAGCGTTTTGCCAATAGGATCCCCTATTGATTCCTCATGCAAAATTTCTGGCCGAGTTCTGTATTGGGCTTTTGTAAGCGGGACGTCCGGGCCGCCGGGACCCTGCTGACCGCAGCGTGAGCCCGGCCGGCGCGGGGCGGCGCTTGCTGGAGAGCGCCGCGGCAGCCGCGGGGACACGACAGACTCAAAGCTGTCCCTCATTATGGGCCGCGATCATGGCTTATCCGACCTAGCGCGCCCCGGCGGCCCGGGCAAAGTCAAGGGCGAGCGGCGCGGCGAGCGGCCGGCCGGGGCGCCTGCGTGTGGCGGTGTAGGCCGGCCCGCAAGACTCGCGCGCGCGCCGGGCCGCCGCTGCCTACCTGCCGGGCGGCCGGCCGCCGGCCTGCTCCACTAGCCCGCACCGCGCAGCCCCGCGCAGCCCTGCCAGGCCGGCCGCTCCCAAGGCTGTCACGCCCACGCACGCGCACCAGAATGGCAAATCGCCCCCGGCGGGGCTGGCGGTGGTAGGGGGCAATGAGGGTGTTACCGGACGTGCGGCGGCTTTATTGATGACAGCGGCCGGACGCAGACACCCCCGCAGCGGCGCGGCCAGCTGGGGACACGCAGAAGGGTCTGCTTCAGTGCGGGTTTGGGGCGGTAGCAAATCATGTTCATGTTGCAGGGCTGGCTCGCGGTGTGAGGGTGGCGGGACCAACTATTCGCAGCTGACCGCATCACGAAGTGGTTAATGCCAGGTAGGTGCTTGGCGAATCGCGTGGCATGCATCTCGCTGCCGCAGCCGCCTAGGTGAGCGCGGCGCTGCACCGGCTGGAAACAAACGTATCTGACGCGGCGAGGCCTAACGAGACGCGCGTAGGGTAGAGTGTTAGAGTGCAAGCCTCGCTGCGATTACGGTGTGGCGGGGAGCTCGTGCCTCCGCCTCAGATAGGTTATAGGTGGTCGGATTAGGCAGAGTTGTGTTTCGCGCCACCTCTCTCTCTCTTTCTCCCTCTCGCTCTCTCTCCCTCTCTCTTATCGTGCGCCCCGCGCTGCTCGCTAGTGTATCAAACAGTGAAGGAGGGCGCCGTTTTATGTACGCGGCCATTCTCTGCCGACGACGCTCCAATCTGATAGCGACTGCGAATACCGAGTGCGCTGGCTGCCGATAGAGAAGCCGCCGACACCACAAGGCGTCGCAACAACGTCGCGCACCCCTGTTAATAATCATTTTCGATTTTTTTTTGTCATGCTGGTAATTACGTTCCCACGAGCATTTTTACGAGGTCTGATTTGTTGTCCAGCCGCAGCGGTTGCAGGCAGAGGAGTTCCGCAACTGTAATGAAGACATGTCGCGGTCACACACACACACACACATGACACACACACATGACACACACACATAACACACATGGTTCTGTGGCTGCAGACACACACCGCACAGTTTACCGGGGTGTGGTCCGCCGCCCGCGCCTCCCCCACCACCAGTCTCCAAGACCACACATCGCTTTTAAAAGACAAAACGACGTAAAACCTTCGACGGCGTTCGCTCGCTGGGGAGTTGAGTTGGCTGCCGTTGTGCGCGCGCCGGCCGGCCTCTGCTGTGTGAGTCGGACAGAGTCAGGGAGAGGTCTGCCGTGTCGTGTCGGACAGAGACAGAGGGAGGTCGATGAGGGCGGCGCCAATATAAGCGGATTACGGGGCCGATAACATCACCGCCGCTACCACGCAGAGTGAGCGGGGCGGCGGCGGCTGGCTCCGTGAAAGGCAAGGCGGTGACCGAGTGTGACGCGGTGTTGTCGCACTCGTGCGGAGCCCCGGACCTGAAGCGCCCGCCGGCGGGTGTTGGAAGACAGGCTGTCGGGAGTCGGAGGGCGTCGCCAGCAGCATGTGTGTCACCAGGCGTCACCGGCCGCCCCCGGCCGCCCCCGCCGGCCGGGTATCCGGTTCGAGTGTGTCAAGGCCCTCGCGGCGCTTTGCTGCACCCGCCGGCACTCGCCACCGCGCCGAGCACCTGAGCGACGAGCAGCTCGCGACGCGGCGACTCGTCGGCGTCGGCGTCGTCTGCCGATGCGCGGAAACACAAGTAAAGTGTGACGGTGACGGCTGCCTCGTGTCCCCGAGGAGTGCAGTGTGCCGTGATATCACAGCGGCGGCGGGGGCGTATCTGTTGTACCGGGCGGGAATATCTATACGTCTGATATTAACTGGGGGCCGGGGAGAGAGGGAGAGAGAGAGAGAGAGAGAGGAGAGAGAGAGAGGGGGGGGAGAGAGAGAGAGAGAGAGAGAGAGAGAGAGCGTGGGCGTGAGTTGCAGCGTGGCCGCGGGCGCCGCCAGAGCCGCACGCGCGCGCGGGTCCCGGTGGGGCGGCGGCGCGGACGCCAGCTCAGTACTAGTAGTTCAAACCTTGAGGCGGGGCACGACAATTTGCAACTTAGCGAGAGCACTCCTCTGGCTGCCAGCAGGCGGCTTGCAGCGGCTGCAGCGGCGGCGGCACCCGGAGACCGGAGCCCGGAGCCGACACGCGCCAAAACCAGAGCCGTGCCGAGCCGAGCGCGGAAGGCTGTTGGTTCCGGCAGCGGCGCGGCGGAAGTCTCCGGGGTGCGCGGGGTAAACTAGCGGCGCGACCGCACCGCCGAGGTGTCGATCCGGGAAGAGGTACCCGGAGGACCCGGAGGCGCCCGGGGAACCGGATCCCGGCGCTGTTTTGGTGAGCCGGCGCCTCCGGGACCCGCCGGGACCCTCCGGGACCCTGCGCGGGAGCACACGGCGGTCGTGACGGGCGCCGACAGCAGGGTGTTAATGAGAGGAAGCTCCGGGGACCGCAGCATCATCACTTCCACAAGCATCCTCAAACTAGACCCCCACTCGCTCTCTCTCTCTCTCTCTCTCTCTCTCCCTCTCTCGCTCTCTCTCTCCCTCTCTCTCTCTCTCTCCCTCTCTCGCTCTCTCTCTCTCTCCCTCTCTCGCTCTCTCTCGCTCTCTCTCGCTCTCTCTCTCTCTCCCTCTTGCTCAGGAGTGCTGCATGTGCATAGGAATGCCCGCGGTCAGGCCGTGCGGACAGGGCCGTGTATACGTTTTGCCTCGACAGGATCGGTGTGAATGTGACGGTCTCGGTTCGAGTGTTTTGTCGGCGCTGGCTGCCAGCCCTGGCGGGGCGGCTCGGCCAGACACCGGCCGTGTGGATGCAGAACACAAACAGTGCCAGGCAGGCGGTGCAATCGCCCGCCCACGCCCAAAACAACAAAAGGACAAACGTAAACATTCCGCGGTAATAACTGAGCAATGAGCGGCCGTGGCCCCCGCCGCCCCCCCGCGGACCCGGCAGGCTTTGATCCGACACAATGTCACCGATGTCAGAAAGGAGTAATGATGGCGGCCGTAAGCGAAAGTCTTTTAAAGGCCGCTCCTTGTTAGCTATTTGGCAGCCTTTGGCGGGCGGGCGGCGGGCCGACGCCGTGCCGACGCCGTGCCGGCGACGACGCTCCGCGGCCCGCTTTGACCTTCTTCCGTCCGTCCGTCTGTGTGCGATTGTCTCTCCCTTTCTCTCACTCTATCTCACTCGCCCTCTCGCTCGCTCTTGTTGTCTTTCGCGGTGGCGCCCCAAAGTTAGTCAATCCCGGTTTTTGCCCGCGCAACGTTTGAATTTATCTCCCCCGTGCGAAATGATAAATTTATCGCGTCATTAGCGGACTGGACGTGCTCCAGATAATTAAAGGCAGTCGCGGCGGCGAAGAGTCGCGCGGCCCACTCCCGCTCCCACTCGGGCCGCGACTGTCGAGAGCTCGGATCGTCTCGAGACTATCGAACCGATGACTCGGCGCGCCCTTGCGGCTGTCAGGCGGGGATGAGGAGGAGCCTTGGGCGGCGCAGCGGCGTGGCGCGCCCGCATCTCCGCCCGACGGGCAGCGCCGTCGCCGCCTCGCGTGGCGTGGGGTCCTAGTCGGCTTCGCGGGTCGCGGTCCACGACCTCATCGAGGACCTCACGACGCGATGGCTAATGCGCCCCGCGCCGCCGCCCGCCCGCCTATCGCGTTGAGTGGCGCTACGCTGCCGCTGACCGGTCAACGCCAGGACGGCTTACACCACCCGCGTCATTGACAGGAGTATTGTCTTTGGGCAGCCGAACCCCTTCCCCTCTGTCTCTCTTTTCTCTCTCTCTCGCTCTCTCTCTCACTGCGGGGGCTTGCTAAGAATTAGATGTGTGTTTGTGGGTCAGTTCGAACCGGCGGCCAAGCAAAGGCTAGCCTCTTGTGGGGACCACTGCTTCAGGCCGCGCCGCTCCCCGCCTCCTCCTCCCCCTCCTCCTCCTCTCCTTGTATTCTCGTATCTCTCTCGGGGCGCGCGAGCAAACGGACATTCACAATCGACACGCTGCAATAGGTTTGGACGCGTTCCAGGGGCGCAGAGCTGCCGCGTAGAGCTCCCATAGGCCGAGGCGCCGGGGGTGACGGCTGCGGTGGCCGCAGCGGCGCAGGGGTCCGGCGCGGACTCAGGCACGGGCTCCGGCAGGGGCTCCGGTACGGGCGGTACGCCTCGCTCTGTGTATGACGTGGTGCGAATTCCGCAGGCAAAGTGCCGTATTGTTTATGGCAAGGACGGCGCCAGCGCGGCCCGGCAGCCCCGCACGCCCCGGCCGGCCCGCACGCCGCGCTTCGCGCGAGGTGATCGGACGTATGCGATCGGACGTGAGTAAAGTAACCGTGTCAGATCCGCGACCACAGATTTACCTCGAAACTAATGTGGTCACGGTCGCCGCGCTGCCGTGCGCAGATAGTGTGTTTTTTTTTTGTGGGGGTTTCCGTTGAGCACCCGCATGAGCGCCCGCGGACGCTGGGGTAGGCCGGCCCGCGCGACACGCGTGCACGCAGGCAGCCGGCGGTGCCTACCTGCCGAGTGTCGTGCGGACAGAAGCAGAAGGACCTCGCCAAGGACCAAGGCCGATTTTCTCTCTCCCCGCTGCCGAGCTGCTGCTGCTGTCATACGCCGTTGCTGCAAAGAAAGAAAAAAAAACTAGTGATGGGGCTGACACGTTGACGACACACGCGTGCGATCGCCAAACCGGGCGCACAATGCGCCGCGCGACGGGCACTCGAACCTCCGCCGTGCCGCCCTGCCGTCCTCAGAGAGGGTGATGAGCAGCGAGTATGTTTGCGCAAGTATAGCGAGGAGGGCCCGCGCCTTTGAGCGGCTCCGCTGCCTCCGCTGCCTCCGCTGCCTCCGCGCGCCGGGGCATATCAAGCTGTCAGATACGGACGGCTGCCGAATGCTGAACGCCGGCCGGCGGGGTGGCGGCCGGGCAGCGGCTAAACCACGGGGACCGCGGGGACCGCTGGGGGGACTGTGGAGACCTGAATGCTGGACTGGGCCGAGAGCGCGCACCGAGTTCACACGGCGCATCAGACGGGTGCCCGGCGAGGACAGGGCGCTGACGCCGCGCTCTGCTTTCGGCTAGTCAGCGCGCGACCATCACGGCCAAGGGTACGGAGAGAGAGAGAGAGAGGGAGAGAGAGGGGAGAGAGAGAGAGAGAGAGACGGGGAGTCTGTGCAGCATCCTGGAGGCTGCTGGAGGTAGGTGGTGGGGCGGTGGAAACACAGTACAGCTCGTTCCGTTCCAGCACGGCGGCGAGGGCCGCTGCGGGGCGCAGCGGGGGGGGGGGGGGGGGGGGGGGGGGGCGCTCCGCGCACTCCGCCCCTTTCCTCACCGCCTGCCGACGGCCGCCGTCGCCCCCCCGACGTCCTCCCCCCGCCCGCCTCCCGGCCGGCGCCGAGGCTGCAGTTTAACGGTGATCCTGACGGCGGGTGTGCAGGCGCTGTGTTCGGCGGGCACGTGGGGAACCTCCCCCACCCCACGCCCCTCCAGGACCCCTCCGGGACCGTCCGGGACCCGAGCAGGGCGGGACGGGGGCGCCACGCCGAGCACACGCGGACGCGCCGGCCATCCGCGAGGTTCGAGTCCGACTGGAGCAGCGCTGCGCTGGAGTCGCTGGAGCAGTCCCTGAAGTCCCACCTGTTGTTGCCGTTTCGGGCCGCGAGTGCTTCGCCGAGTGCGTCGTGAGCGGCGCGTCCGAGAGACGTCAGAGACAAGTGCTTCGTGGTGTTGTTGGTGTGCCAGTGACTCCAGCGGCCGCCGGGAACCACATGAGGATGGCCGTGATGCAGGTGGGTGTCGCGCAGCTGCTGGACCCAAATCGAGCAGATGTAAAAAGCGCGTTCTGTGCACAGCTTTGATACGATCAAAATGGACTGACCGGAGTCCAGCCCCGTCACGCGGCCCTGCAAATGGATTGCTACTCTGCCCCTCCTCGCGCCTCTCAAAAGGGTATGGCGTCGTGCACTTTTCAAACGGCGCACGGCAAAACTCTTCCGGCAGCCCGATCGAAAGATATGGCGATGCGGGCTAGAAAAATACGTTTTCTGCACTGTTGGTGCGAGCGCAGGTCTGCGATATTCAAACCCATCCCGGCGCTGGCAGCCGTAGAGGGACTGACGTGTTTGCGTCATTGTGTGGGTGGCAAGTGACTGGAGAGGTCCTCGCCGGGGGGACACGCAGCTGCACGCGGGCTGCTGACCAGCCGGGGCGGACTTACGGCACCCCTCCGCCCGGAGGTTGTAAACATTTTGTGCTCGCTGGTGTGTGTGGTGAGTGCGTGGAGCGGGCGTGCAGATTTATCCCAAGCCGTTACACCGGCCGCGGGGATGCATCTGTCTCCTTGAACCTCAAGCGGCACCGCGGGGCGCACGTACAGTTCTGATGGCTCGCGGGCGTCCTCGCCACCTCGATACGGCATGTGCAACAGTTTAAAAACACCTCTCAAAAATGTACAAAAGAGCACAATCAATCATATTTGAACGTACTCTTTCAGAATACAATGTCTTTGAAAAAAAATTTTGTCAAATTCTGAAAAAGAAATCTAAATCATCTAAAACTAATAATCCTTCAAAAAAAAACTCTGCAAGTCCCTTTTTTACATCAGCTTAACGTGTTTATAAAAAAAAATACCTCGGGGATATGGAAACGAGCGTCCGAATGCCGCAGATCAGGCGGTGAGCAGCAGTAGCGTGCAGCGCGGCGGACGACGCGAGTTATCGATTCGATTCGATTGGGAATCGAGATGAAATCCGCGAACGTCTCTCTGCGGCCCGTGGTAATCAATATACCCCCCGCGCGTACCGGCTGCTGCTGCTGCTCCGGCAGGAGGGTCGGCGGGGGTCATGACGACTCCGGGGTCATTCATAAATAACGTCCAGCCGGGACTCGCGGCGGTGCTGCGCGCCTCGATACTCTCGAGTTACACGCCGCGCTGCCGCCAACATCACTGCGGGGAGAAAGGGAAAAAAATGTTAAGAAAAAAAAATGCTTTGCATTGTGTAAACGCCCCGGCTGCAGCAGCTGGAATAATGTGTGTTTGAGCCGAGCGGGTCTTTAAACACACACGAGTCATAAAATCTGCGGGAGCGTAGCGATAACCTAATCGTGCCGCCAACTCACACACTCACACACACACACACACACACGCGTACACACACACATTAATCCCCCCAGCATTAGCCGAAAAAGAGCGGGCGCCGTTGATTGGTCGGCCCGCGGACGCGCGCGGTCGGCGGCGCAGCCCGCGAAATTAGTTTAATTCGGCCGCGTCTCGCCGGACGCCCGAGGTGTGTTTATATACTCTGGTTTTGGGCGCGAAGGCGGCGGCGGTGGTGGTGGCTGTGGGTGCGAATGTGAGGTGTCGGACCAGGTGTGTGTGTGTGTGTGTGTGTGTGTGTGTGTGTGAGCCAGGCCCCGCGGCCAGACGTGTCGTGTCCGTGCGGCGCGTGGCCCCTGTCCATCACCGTCCCACTTCACCGCGGCCCCGCGCGGCCCCTCCCCGCTACATACAAACGTGCGAGTGTGTCTGTGTACACACACACACACACACACACACTTCCCACGACAACGCGCCTCGCGCTCCGAAAACGCACCGATTCGGTCAGCGCAGTCGCGTGGTCGAGTGGTTTCCGGACGCAGCCCGCCCAGCCAGCCAGGGCGACCCAGGGCTGTACTGAATGTCCAGGGCACGGCACGGCGCGGCGGCCCGCGAAACCCAAACCTGGGTGAAAGGGACGGTGCTGCCCCAGTCCCCCAGTCCCGGAGCGGAGCAACGCGAGGGGGGGGGGGGGACCTGTGCTCACAGTTTGTCCACGCTGGAGATCACAACTGTTCTACTAAACCACAGTTCAAAATCGTCTTTCTAATTAAAAATGTTAATTTAAAAAAAATTGTCTGGCCTTGGTGTGGCTGCGCGGCATCTCAAATTACATCTATGAAAAAAAAATTGAACACTATAAAAGTAGCGAAAATCGTTTTGTTCCTATATCATATTTTGTTGGGGGGGGGGGGGGAGAAGACTCAGATTTAGACAGGATTAGAAGGGGTTTAGGGTGGCGCGCCTGCGGGCGGGGCCGGCGGGGCGAGTGGGGTCGGGTGTCGGAGCCGGAGTGCTGTAAGGTGGATCACCGTCGCAGGTCGCCGTCACCCGACACCCGCGTCTCCGAACTAGGGCAACGGCACCGGCCACGCTGCCCAGCCCTGCCGCCGCCTCGTGTCACACGTCGGAGCACCGGTGGGTAGGCAGCGCAGCACCGCGCACCGCACCCGTGCGCCGCGGGCTGCCTACCCTGGACACGGCAGGCGCTGCAGGACTGCGACTGTACTGGTTGACCCCGGCAGCACCGCTGCACAGCGGCTGAGCGCCGCGGAGCGAACAATGGCGGGCAGCCGGCGCAACGCAACGCTCGCCTCGCGGTTCACATGAGCCGTTCCCAAATCTGAAGGGTATGTGTTTTATATTTCGGATTATCTCGGCGGCACACGCTCGTGTGTGCGCACACGCTGACGACCCTGCTGCCGCTGTGGTGCTGGCGGCGGCCTGCCCGGCATCCCGATCGGCGGCGGCTATCCGGCGCACGCGCGAGTCAGTCCCCGGGCGGCGACAGCGGTAGCCGCGGCAGCCGCCAGCACCGCCAGGGAATGCGGGGGCGCCGCTGTGTCGCGTGCCCCGGGGACAGGCGCCACGCGACACGACGCCGGCCAGCCGCGGCCGTATATCGAATCACGCCCTGCTCCGTCTCCCCCCCCCCCCCTCTCTCTCTCTCTCTCTCTCTCTCTCACACACACAGCATCGTTGCTCCACGCCCTTTCAAGAGGTGCGGCAAAACAGTGTATCGCCACTGAGATCGATACCGCATATAAGACCGATACTCCCGATACGATCTGGGCGGGCTGATCTATATGGCGACGTAACGTTTGTCTCGCCGAGTGTCGGCGCGTGACGTGGTATGTGGACGGCGGCAGCGGCGGCGGGCTTCCGAGCGCAGCCGGCGGGGCACATGTGTGTGGCGGTGGCGGTGACGGGGGTGGCGGCGCCGGGTCCCCGGACGGGAGACAGGCACTCCATCACCGCCGCGGCGCCGCGGCTGGGGGCTGGGCGTGTCCGCCGCGCGGTGTGGTACGTTTCCCCCCACGGCGTGCACCGGCACGTCGAGTGCTGCGGCGGCGCACCGTGAGTGCGTACCATATGCCACCGGCGCCGCGCCGCAGTATCCGCACGAGAAGCAAAATACCAACAGAAAACGGTTTGCTTCCCCGCATTTGCTTTTCGAAAACGTTTTTCTTAAGGGAAGAAAATCAAAATATTTTCTTCAAAATTTTGGTAAAAAGTTTGTTTATTTTGTTACTCCGTTGTTGCAAATAAATGCCGCCCACTGACTCGTAGAATAGTGAACCAGCCTCCCCCGCGGCGGCGGCGGCCCGCCCGGCGCTCTGCCTTTGGGTTCAGTTGTGACGTGCCTTTGATTGATAGGGATTTGTAACGCGTTGCGCCAGCCCGCGGTATAAATAATAGAGACGCACGCACGCGTCGTGTGTGGGAGGAGGACGGAAGACGCGATTTGCATAACGATGTACGTCCCTGTGCTAACGCTCTCTTTCTCTCTCTCGCTCGCTCGCTCCCACGCAGACAGGCGCGAACGATAACGCACCTGGACGACACGCCGCGGCGGCGGGAGTGGATACCTCTGTCATGCCTCTCCAGGTCGTCCGACGCCGCTGCCGCCAAACGGAGCGCAAGGCACCGCTCCTCCGCCGCTTTACACCCTTTTACTACCCGTCTGGCGCCGCGCGGCCGCCGCGGCCCGGGCCCTCCTAGGGTCCTAATCGTGGAGAGGACACCTGGCATGTGGGACGGCGCCGGCCTCCGGTGCCTCCGGTGCCTCCAGTCTCCCCCACCAGCGCCGCAGCTGCCGCAGCTGCTGCAGCTGCCTAGGCCCTGGCCGCCGTCCGGACGGCCGGCCCTGCCCTCGGCTAAATGAGGCAGGCCTCTCTGGGCGGGCCCGGCCGGCCGCGCAGCGGTCTGCCAATCACTTTACTTAATGCGGATAAAAATCCCTTTCGAAAACTCGGGCGCGCCCAGCGGTGGCTGCAGTGTATGTCACTCAGAGCAGAAGACGGGCCCCCCCCCCCCCCCCCGGCCGCCCGCGAGCCGCCCCTGAGCCGCCCCCGGCCCATGCCGACAGCGCGCTGCGAAGGCAGTTCCGATGTGGGGCGGCCGGGGGCGGCGGCGGCGGCGGCTCAGTTCAGCTCCCTTCTCTTTTTTCCCGGCCCTGGATTAACATCGGGCCGCGCCCGCTGCGCCGCCGCTGCTGGGTTGCTTGTTGTCTGCGAGGAAAAACAACGGCCTGACGTGGCCGCATCGCTGCCGTTGGCTGCCGTTGCCCCACGCCGCCGTGAGTGACAACACGCGTGGACTCCGGCAGGACTCCGGCAGGACTCCGGCAGGACCCCATCGGCACGCAGGCAGGACTCTGTCGGAGGAACTCCATCAGGTCTCCGTCAGAGGACGCTGCCGTCGGGGCCTCCGCGGCGGCGGGCACCCGCGCGGGGCGCTCCGCCACGCACCACACACCGCACATGCGCGCGGCGACTAACGAAGCCTTCATCTGCGAACGGCTCCGGGCGCTCCCCGCCGACCCAAGGCTGTCGCGCGCCCGAAAAAAGTGAAAGGGATACGAGGTGGTGCTACCGTGCCATACCGGGGGCCCCGGCAGCCCCGGCAGTCCCGCGGGGGGTCTGTCCGGACCGCGCCGCTCCAGACGTATTTGTCTCGGAGACCATCAGCCTCGGCCGCGTCTGCAGCCTAATAGCGGAGCCGGCCGCCGGGGAGGGCGCCCCTTGTAGAGCAGGGCCGCAGGACTACCGCAGGACGAGGACATTTTTCAAAGAGATAAATGTGATTTTTGAATTTGTCGTAAGGAATTCGAAAGCAAGTTTTGCTGTCGGATGGCCTGTCCTTTTGGCCCTTGGAAGTCGAGGAGGACGGCGGCATCGTGAGGCATCGCGGTGGTCAGACTGTGGCGGGCAGCCGGGGGCAGCCGGGGGCAGCAGACGTTTGCTCCGCACGGTCCGGTCCAGATAGCGGCCGGCCCGAGCGGCGGCCGCCGGCGGGGCCCCGAAGGACAAAAGGCTGAGAGGGATGACCTGTCTGAGGACCTCGGCGAGGGCCCCGAGGACGCAACGATGCACGCAATGCAGTGCGAAAGCAAAGTGGGCCATCTCCCGCCGCCGACCAGATTCACACGCGCAAAAAAGGGGGTGAGGAGTGCGGAGGGGGAGGGGAGGAAAGGTCCTGTTGCTGTCGCGGCGACATAACCGGGATTCGCTGATAACCATCCAGGCTGCGTCAACTTCTTTCTAATCACAGCCTGAGTGGGAGAGAGACAGAGATAGAGGGAGTGAGTGAGAGAGATACGGCCGGGGGGAAAGGGGGAGTGGGGGAAGCGGGTAAAACCGAGTCCTTGCCGCGGGCAGAACACGATGTGCACTCCGCTGCTTGCCGTTGGACAATGTTGCAGAACGAGCGTTTCAGAATGCTTCTTCTCTATCTTGGATGTCTCCTTCCTTACAGCTCTCAGGTTTTTTATCTGTATTTGTAGCTTACAAGAATATAAAGATTTCACAAGAGATTTCATCTCCGGCGACCGTACTTCCGACCCGAAGACCCCGTGTGAGCTCGATGCCCGGCCACACCCCGGTAATTATGCTGCATTACGGCAATGACACAAACGTGAGTGCGCCCCGCGAGGCCTCGGTGCCTCGGCACGGACACGCAGGCATTGGCCACACCACATCAGTCAGCGGATGCCCAATGCCTGCAGCACCGGTAGCGGCGGCGGCCTGACCAGCCTGACCCACCGCAAGGCGGTGGCGTGGCTGATTTCATTACGTTTTTTGTTGCATTTTATTTTCAGTTTGTGTTTTTCTCTCCCCCCCCCCCCCCATTCCTCTTCTCCTTGCCCGGGCACTGCATTCGGTATTATTAATATTAGTCGTATTGTTTTTTTTTTCGCGCCTACATAATGACTATCACCGCACGACAGGCAAAGCCATCTGTTTATTACAACCCTATCTCTCTCTCTCTCTCTCTCTCTCTCTCTCTCTCTCTCTCTCTCTCTCTCTCTCTCTCTCTCTCTCGCTGCCGTGATCCTCCGGGCACGACGCGCCGACGACGCCGCGACCCGTCAGCGCCATACCTTTTGTCGCCGAATAATCTTTTGTGCGGATGCGGCGATGCTGTCTGCCGAGGTCGCCGCCGCCGCCGCGTTGCTCAAGACCATCAAGCCCTCGCTGACCAGCAGCAGGGCGCCGCCGCGCCGCGCCGCCCCGCCCCGCCCCGCCCCGCCCCGCCGGACCCACACGTCGGCCAGCGCGGCCCGTGAAGCGCGTGCCGCGTGCCGTGTTCCGGTGTTCGGCGGCGTGGTTCCCAGGACGCACGACTCGCCCTTGGCATCCCCCGGGGTGACGCGCGCCGCGCCACGCCCCGCCGGACTCAACCCAGATCCACTCGTGCGTGCGGCATGCCGTGGCGGCGGCGGCGCACGCGGCGCACGGCGTGCCGACAAGCCCGCGTCGCCTGCAGTAACGCCACGGCTGTGCGCAGTGCGCTGTGCGCTGTGCGCCGTGCGCCGTGCGCGGGGGCGGCGGCCGGGTCAGGGGGCCGGCCGGTGCCGCCGCTGCCGCCGCTGGGGGGCTCTCCGCGAGGCACGCGGTAGTTTTGATTTGATTGAAATGCCTCCGGTCGCTGCACGGCTCGGCTCGGCTCGGCTCGGCTCGCTGCCGCACCGGGCTGATTAACCTGTACCGCAGTGCCCTGCCGGCCGGCGGGCAGTCGGCACCGATATCTGCCCCCCGCCGTGCTAACGGCACCCGAGTCATCTCTCCCGGCTGCAGCAGCTGCAGCAGCAGCAGGCGGAGGCGTGGCCCGGGCTTGTTTAGGGCCCCGCCCCGCGGTGAGCCCTGCGGCCTGCGGGTCAGTTTCACGGGAGGTGCGGCGGCGCGTAGATGAGCCCCCCGTAGAGATGCCGGCCGCGGTGTTCACAGCGGCGGCCTTCGGGAGGGTCTTCAGGAGGGCGCCTCGCGTTATCGCAGGCCTCCATTCCTAACGCGCTCTGCCAATAAAAAATAATAAACGCTGTCCCGGGCCGAGGCGTGCCCGGGCTGAGCTGGCCGGACTGGACCCACGCACACACAGGCACTCACACACACTCACACTCACTTACACACACTCACCTACACTCACACACACACACGCCTGCTGATCTGCGGGGGAACCGGATACTGATCACGGGCGATGATGCCCCACCGCCGGCCCAGTCCGTCGTAAAAACCGAGTGGCGAGCTGCTCGTGTTTGAGGGCGCAGCCTTCTCCGTGTGTGTCCCGCTAGGCGCGGCCGCCCTTTAGGAGTGTAGGAAAAAATTTACGAATGAAATCAAAGGCTGTTTGTTTTGTTTTTACAATGAGCACAGGTCACGCCCATACAAGACAAACAAAATTGTTATGAGAGAGAGAGAGAGAGAGAGAGAGAGAGAGAGAGAGAGAGAGAGAGAGAGAGAGAGAGAGAGAGAGAGAGAGAGAGAGAGAGAGAGAGAAAATGAATCAAATGAGTAATTAAATTTTGGTCTGCCGTCATGCGGCTTCGTGACTTGAGCGAACGGCACCGGGCTCGGCACTCGGTGTCGAGTGGCGGGAGGCGGGCGGGCCGACTCGCTTCGCACTCGCATTCCGATGAATTACCGCGCATACTTCATTAGGTGGGAATCCGTGGCGGCGGCGGGGCGCCAGGGCCGCCGCTCAGCTGCCGTGGGGATCGACCTTTCCACACGACGGACGACGAGAAGGCGATCGCTGCACGCGCGCGCCGCACCACGCGGTAATGAAGTTCAGTGCGAAAGTAAGTGTCCGCGCGGCTACTGGCGGCGGCAGCGGCAGCGGCGGCGCGGGGCGTGATGTAGGCGGGCGGCGCCGGCACCCGCCGCCGCGTCGCGCCTCAATCACAAACCCGCAGCGGCGAGTAAAGTGACCATCAAAGACGCGAGGCTGCTGCACAATGTATGGATGAAACTCCCCGCTACGGGTTTCCCCTTCCCAGTCAAAATCGTACGAAAAAATCCTTGGTATATTACGAAGGAGCTTCGAAGGAGCTTCACGAACCAGCGCTGCTTCGTAATACCAATGATCTTCTCATAACCTACGAAGAGAAACCCTCCGTAGGCTTCGAAGACTTCATGTCCTTCGTAGGATTTTTACTGTAAATGGACGCTGCTGCGGTGCGGTGTGAGCGGCGCGCGCGGTCGGCGTGCACCGTGACACGACCCGTCACTGTGACGCGCTGTGACGCGCTGTCCGCACGCACCGCCGTGACGAATCGGACCGAGAGCGCGTGTCGCGGTGTCACCGTGAGCCGCCGTGTCACAGCCGCGAGCCGCACGTGTGGTGCGCAGGACAAGTTGGCAAACTTTTGAGAACAAGAAATTCAGAGTTGTTATTTTATTTTTGAAATTTTTGAAATATTTGTTTTGAGAAGATGCTTTTGTTTGTTTTTTTTTCTTCTTTTTTGTGTTCGGTGCATGGGAAAAAATGCGGTGGCTGTATACAGCGGCCCGGCAGCCACTCGAGCGAATTCCTGTGGGCGGCCCTGGCCGGCCCTGGCCCTTGTGCTCGTAGGTACGGCCGGCGCGCACCGAGGTGCACACCGCCACTAATCCCTGCGGGAGGGTCTTAAACTATACGCGCGGATAACGCCGCGGCTCGGAGCGCGCGCACGCGGTGCTCCCTGCGCTCACCGCCTCCGCTGCCGCCGCGCAGCCAAAGGTCAAGTCCACGGGGGCGACGACGACGACGGCGATGTCGGCGACGTGAAACAGAGAGGCGCCGAGGGACGTGCCGCTCGGTGCCCGCGCTCGGCGCCGCGTGCCGGCTTTGTGGGCGTGACATTGGGCATCGCCTGCAGGCTCGGCAGGCGGCGAGGCTATTGACAGGCACTCGTTGGCAGCCCGTTGACAGCCGCCCTGTAAGGCTCTGACAGGTCACCTGCCGCGCGGGTCGCATCCGTGAACCTGACGGGGAGCAGCAGCACAGGCGCAGGCCCGCACGGAGGGCGCCTGCCGGGTAGGCAGCCACGGCCGCTCCGCGCACGCGTGTCGTGCGGGCCGGCCTACCCCGGCTCTCACAGGCGGTCGGCAGCACGGCGAGGGATGTCGCCGAGGAAGCGCTGCTAGCTGCTTCTGGTGCGGGAGGAGGCGAGGCGAGGCGACCCGCCGCGGGCGCGTCGGCCGGTGCCAGGAGCTGCGCAGAGCGGCGGCGGCCCGTGGCGCCCCGCCGGTGCGAGCCCCCTTCCTTATGGCCCCCCGCAGAGATCCGCCGCTTTTACTGCGGCACGCCCCGCGGCACACGATCCTGGGGCAATTAAATTTATTGTCTCACGGCTGGCGGCCCCGGCGGCCCCGGCGTGTGTGTGATAGCGAGCGCCCACCACTCTGTCCGCCACCCCGGAGCCACCGTCGGAATGCTGCGCTGCAACAACGCTAATCGCAATTTTGTTTTTAACGTGGCGGCCAGGCCATGTTCGCACGGCCATCCATTCGACCCTCCCCGCTTATTTAGCGTGATCCAATTTCGTCACCCGTGACGAAGTCGTCAAATTGTTAATCGATAATATTGTTCCTTAGAGGGAACGTTACCACCGCGAGGGGCTACAAAAATATAATGTAGGCGATAAAGAAAGAAGAGGAAAGCTCTTTTTGCTCTGTACGGCAGCGATAAATCGATACACTCAGCGATGTCTGGAGCGGGCCCTCCAGAAGACACGGTGATGGCCCTGCGGGGCCCTGCAGCGTCGAGTAAGCGATAGCCCTCTTTTGTCGAAATCTTTGCGGTCCGCTTTCCTCCTCTACTCGTCCGTCCGGGCGGCTGGCGGCGTTGTCGAGCACACATTGAAACGGCGTTGGGAAAGTCAAGGCCGGCCGAGGAGTCGCCGTATGTGCTGCTCACCGCCTCCTCGAAATCCCCGGACCACCACCGCCCCCAACAACAACAACAACCGAATATAACATATTGCGAAAAAGTGTCGATATCGGCGACTCACGGTGGCCCGCAGTCGGCCGGACCCCGCCGGACCCCGCCGGACCCCCCGCGGCCCTTAGCGCGCGGTGAAGGGCAGAATCAGGCCGAGAGCTCGGCCACGAGGCGCCGCGCTGCCGCCGAGCTGCGCCGCCCCAGTTCCATGCCGCCACTGTCTGGACTGACGCCGGCTGTCAGGCCGTGATGCAGTTTAAAGAGATCCCGGCGCGGTGATACGCTACGCCCGCGTCGCCACCCGTTCATTCAGAGGCGCTCGGTGTGCGGGGGGCCGCGGAGCGATGTCCAGGCGGGAGGCGCGCTTCAGCGGCACGGGGAGCGGACGCGACCGGCACGCGACCGGCACGCGACCGGCACGCGAGCGGCAGCGAGCGGCACGCGTAGCAGGTGGCCGCGGACAAGCGGCGACCGCGTCCGAAAGGTCATCAACCGTCCATCGGCGGCGAACAATGCCGAAATCAAAGAGAGAAATAACGTGGAATGGCGATCGGGTCCATCATGACGCGGGGCCGACGACGCGGACTCTGTGATCGCGTTACTCTCCTCTCTGATTGGCTACATTTTTAGGGCGTGTGCGCGCGCGCGCCGGCCGCCGCCGGTCGCCAGTCGTATCGTCCGCCATCACCTGGCATTGCCATCATTGCGGGCCGAAACGAATCGAAACGAAGCCGTTCTTGTTCTAGCCGAGGTGACCAGGAGAGAGAAAGAGCGAGGGAGAGAGAGAGAGAAGGAATGGGGGGGGGGGGCGGGACTGCGATGCGTCCCCGCCTCCTAATTGCTTTTCTCACATCAAAAACATTTTTCTCAGGGCCTTTCGAATACATTTGCTTTTTATCGCCACCGCGCTCTCTCGCTCGCAGACACACACATACACAGAGCACCCTTATAGGGGGAGCGGGAGAGCGCGGAATGTCGAAATTGTGGGGTATCGCGACGGTGGCCGGGGGCTGCCACTCCGCCACTACTCCACACAGAGGCTCGCGTACTCTCCTGCTCCCGCGCGCCGCGCAGCCCGTGCAGTGCAGCCCTGTGCCGCGGCCGTATTGTTGAAAACGCGCTGATTGGTCGGCGGGCGGGCGCGGGGCGCAGCGCGGCTTTGAATTCAGAGTATAAAGTGGCGTAAAGCTTACAGTCGCGGCCGTGCCGTTGTCATTGGCATTGTGCAAACGGCGACGCCTCGCAGACGCGGAGCGGAGTGCGGGTCCCCTGTGGTCCCCCGCCGGCCGGGGCGGGGCGTCGCGGGCCGGGCATCGGAATAGGCAGATTATACGCGTGTGCCGGGCCGCCGTGCGTGCGTGCGTGCGTGCGTGCGTGGCATGCGCTGTGTTTGCACAGGCAGATGTGTGGCGTGGGTACCATTGGGTTTCACGACCACCGCTCTGTGAGACGGTATCGCACCGCAACCCACCGCAACGCACCGGGTCAACTCGAGTCGCGATGGTCGCGAGCGCATAAAACACACACACACACACACACACACTCACACACACGAGCGCCGCGACCGCCTAGCGAACCTGAATACCGCGGCGCGGGTGGTTCGATACGGCGGCAGAGGTTCACACGGAGCGACCACCCGGGCCTTGACGCCACCCGGCGCCGCCCGCACTACGTGGCAGATGGCGGGCCTGCACGGGCCGCCCTGGGGGGTCACCATAGGAGAGACAGAAAGAGAGAGGAGCACAAAGAGAGAGGCAGAGAGAGATTCAAAGAGAGAGACAGAGTAGTATCCGCCGCCGCTATGGCGCGCATCGTGTGTGTGTGTGTGTCACTAATGGGAATCGAGCAGGGCACAGTCCGTGCTGTCCTCGGCCCCTCCGCGGTCCTAGCTGACGGACCGGGCGGCGCCCCGGCGGCGGCGCGGCGGCGGCGGGCTCACTGTGGCGGGGGCACCACGGCGTCGACGACCCCGCCCCCGCCGCCACCGCCTCGCATTTACATAGGGCACGCGGGACAACATCGGGGGGACGAGGACGATTAGATTAATGCCGCCGCTGTAACGCACCGCGCCGCCGTCCGCCGTCCGGCCGCGGGGCGCCGCGGGGTCCCCGACGACGTGCCACACGGCAGCGGAGTGGTGGTCACTGGTCATCGGAGTGTCGCAACGACTGCGCGGCCGCGGCCCGCGAGCCGCGAGGGCGGGAATGTCCCCCCCATTCATGCGCCATGAGTGTCACCCGGCCGTGATTATGCAGTGCGGGCGGGGCGGGGACGGCCGCGGCAGCCAGGTGACCCCCGGGGTCAGCGGCGGCGGCGGCGGCGGCCAAGACCCTCATCAAGTGCGACGCCAGCCTTGCCGCGGCTGTTCCACTTTTTCCCCGCGCCGGTTTTAGTCCGCCGTCGCGGTGCTCGTGTCGTCCGGATCCGGACTTGTGGAAAGCGCGCGCGCGAGGATGCGACGTTAGCCGTGCCGCACTCGCCGGCTTATACAACACGCCGGGTACCCGCCGCGGCACCGGAGAAATGTTATTTCGCCGACGTCCGCGCGGGCCCGGTGGTGTTCTTCTTGAGGTCGCGGGTGGCAGTAATTTGGGGCAGCGAGTGGCGGCGGCGGCGGCGGCGTGGCGCCCCCGACGCGCCGCCGCGCCGCGTCGCCGTGCGCAGCGGCGGCGGCGAGGTGATACCATCTGGCGGACGACGACGACGTTCCGAAACGGAACGCAAACGCTTTCATGCCCGACTGCCCCCGGCGGAGGCGGCGGAAGCCACAAAGGAGGAACGCGTCGCGCGGGACGCGCCGACGCCACCGCAAGCAGATCATCTCCACCTCAGCCGACTGCGACGAGGAAAAAATATTCAGATCCCTTGCACTTGACCTTTGTTTCAACAAAAATTGAAAACGGGGAAAAAAATAAATGAAAGTCGGGTGGTGTAACTTCGATAGGCCTACTATCTGTTACCATTATGTCCCTCCCGACCATTCTCACAGGTTCGGTTTCGGGATGAAAATAGTGGTCCCCGAATGACGTCCCTCGGGGCAGATGGGCCGCGATACCAGGGAGCAGGCAGGCATTCCTGAAAGGCGGCAGTGTTTCTGGTGAGGCACCTGCTGCCACGTGCGTCGGCCCTGGCCCCCTCTGCTCTCTCTCTCTCTCTCTCTCTCTCTCTCTCTCTCTCTCTCTCTCTCCCTCTCTCTCTCTCTCTCTCTCTCTGCCGAAGGGTCCTGCTGCTGCGGCCTGCCGCCCGAACAACAACAATGGACGAATAATAAAGCTTGCTCAATAATGTGGAAAATGAGGTTCCAATCCAGCAGGGTCCGCGCACGCTGACGGCGGAGCGCTACGATAGCCGCTGCTGGCCGCTGCCCCGCGCTGAGGGTTCGCGGGGGGTCCGCGGGGGGTCCGCGGGGGGCCCGCCCGCCGCCGCCGGCGACGCGGCGTGGGACAATGGGCGCCGTAATGTCTCTATGAGCGGCTAGGCCCGGCTGGACCCGGCTGGACCCGGAGCGCCGCTGACCGTGGCACTGTCTCTCATGGCTTCATCTCCCCAGTCATCACATGATGGACCGCGGCACCCACAAAAAAATCCATTCCACATATCCGCGGGCGCCTGCCATGGCCGGGGTAGGCCAGCCCGCCGGGCGCGGGTGCTGTGCAGTGCTGCCTACCCTTCGCTCTGCAGGCGCCCGGAGACACCGACTTGAGTCCTAGAGATTCTAGACTCTAGACCTCTAACGCCGACAAGCAGCGGAGTGGCGGCCGATGCCGCTTATATTCATTACTATTTTTTTTCCGCCGGTCGCCCTCGCAGTCATATTAGCGAGCGGGGAAATGCATTTTCTGCCGTAGCGCCGCGGCGGCAGCCGTGTCCCCGAACGCGGCCGGCACCGCGCGGCAAGGACTCAGCGGCGGCGCCACGCCCCCGCGGCCGACGGGAAGCCGCCCTCTAATGAATGGCTCGACCTCCGTCCTCCTCCCTCTCCATATCCAGAATAAGGTCCGAAATGATTCTCTCTCTCTCTCCTCTCTCTCTCTCTCTCTCTCTCTCTCTCTCTCTCTCTCTCTGTGAGCTCACTCACGCGCACCGTTGGGGGTCTAGCTGACTGGCGCCTCGGCTCTCGAATAAGTGACTGGTCGGTCAGCGGCGGTCAGCGGCGATGTTTTAATCGCGATGACCGCGTCTCTAACCCTCTCCCCCCTTCCCAAGGAGCGGAGGAGAGCCTGCAATCAGTCGACACGACCCGTCGCCGTCCATTCATAGCCGCTTACCCATTCAATGCATTCATCCGGTGCGTGCGTGTGAGTGTGTGTAACCCAAAGGCACTTGAGGTATATAATCGTCACCGGTCATCACCATCATTTCATCGAGCACACACACAATGGCGTCCTTTCCACTTATGCAACAAATCCCGCGTCGACCCGCAGTCAGCAGTATAATCATATTGCCGCAAATGAGCGTCGGGTGTGCCGTTCGCCGCGGGGGGCACGATAATCATACTCCCCCGCCGGTCCACCACTGGGAGTATTATCGCACGATGGGACAATGGGCGACCCGTAATGTCTCTATGAGCGGCTAGGCTGCCGCAACCAGATGACTGTGAATAGCGCGGACCCGGCTGGACAGTCCATTACAGGGGAGAGCGCCGCTGACCGTGGCACTGTCTGCCTCAGCCTATGGATTATGATTCTACTCCCCTGCCTTGACACTGACCAGGGGGAGTAGTATTATCGCCCTACTCCCCTGCCTCCGCCTATGGTCACATGATGGACCGCGGCACCCACAAAAAAATCCATTCCACATATCGCGCGGGCGCCTGCCATGGCCGGGGTAGGCCAGCCCGCCGGGCGCGGGTGCTGTCGCAGTGCTGCCTACCCTTCGCTCCAAATGTCAAGGAAAACGCAGTAACTTGCAGGCGCCCGGAGACACCGACTTGAGTCCTAGAGATTCTAGACTCTAGACCTCTAACGCCGACAAGCAGCGGAGTGGCGGCCGATGCCGCTTATATTCATTACTATTTTTTTTGAGGAAGGCCGGGAAGGACAGTGAGCGCGCGCCTGTAATGCGCAGCTTCGACCCTGCGCTGCAGTCCACTAGGCGCGTAGCGCGTAGACTGGGTTAGGCAACACGCTTTAAAAACGCCGCCGGTCGCCCTCGCAGTCATATTAGCGAGCGGGGAAATGCATTTTCTGCCGTAGCGCCGCGGCGGCAGCCGTGTCCGTGCGAACGCGGCCGGCACCGCGCGGCAAGGAGTAATGCAGCCGAATGCGGCGCCACGCGTTACGCGGCCGGCGTTTTGATCGCAAGCGTGAAAATGACCTAGTTCAAGTTTATCGCTTTAATGAATGGCTCGACCTCGCGTCCTCCTCCCTCTCCAGTCCTCCAGAATAAGGTCCGAAATGATTCTCTCTCTCTCTAGCAAAATAGAACTCTCTCTCTGATGTAGTCTCTCTCTCTCTCTCTCTCTCTCTCTCTCTGTGTATGGGGAATAGGCGCTGCCGCCGGTCAACAATCGCTCGTCCACCGTAGCGCTCGGAGTAATTGGACCGCCTCACGCAATGTATGAAATCACCGTGCATTGGGGGTCTAGCTGACTGGCGCAAAATCTCGGCTCTCGAATAAGTGACTCGCAGTCGGTCAGCGGCGGTCAGCGGCGATGTTTTAATCGCGATGGCCGTGACCGCGTCTCTAACCCTCTCCCCCTTCCCGAGGAGCGGAGGAGAGCCTGCAATCAGTCGACACGACCCGTCGCCGTCCATTCATAGCCGCTTACCCATTCAATGCATTCATCCGGTGCGTACGCGTGTGAGTGTGTGTGCACACAAAGAACGAGCCTTTCCATGAACGCCCTGCGTTCACCCGGACAGTCTTGTTACAATGTGTGATATGTTAGCAGAAACTAATGTGGCTGCCCAAAGGCTCTTGAGGTATATAATCGTCACCGGTCATCAGAAAATCATTTCATCGAGCACACACACAATGGCGTCCTTAATACTACTCCCCCTGACCATAGTATCACCAACAAATCCCGCGTCGACCCGCAGTCAGCAGTATAATCATATTGCCGCAAATGAGCGTCGGGTGTGCCGTTCGCCGCGCCCCCTGCCGGGCGGCAGCGGCGGCGCTGACCAGCAAAGCAGAGCTCCCCTCCACAACCCAGACACCAGCTAAAATGACATCGTTTAGACGGAGGGGTTTTTAAGCTAAAAATTACACTGCTAAATTTTTCAATACCTAAAAAAAATAATGTGAATTATAACCGTATTGCATTGCATTGCATTGCATTGCATTGCAACAAACGGGTGAGGTGCAAAGTAGCCGGCGGCCGGACTATGGGACGGACTGGGCTGCGCCTTCAGAGGTCCTCCTCCCGCAGCGCCGCGCCGTGACCTACCTCCTCGCAAGGGTGGCGGCCGGGCGGCCGGTTGTTGCGGCGCAGCGGCGCGAGGCGCATGACGCCCTGCTCCGCCTGCTCGGGGCTCGGGGCCTCACGCGGCAGTGTGCCGTGGGAAAAGTCCGGCGGCGCAGGCGCTCCACTTCATTATTTGGTCATTGTCAACGACGGCCGCGCGCAGTGCGCACCGTCTGCTGCTGCTGCTGCTGCTGGTCAGTGTGGTCACTCGGTGCTCGGCGGCCCCTTATGCCCGAGGGTTATCAAGTTAGCGCAGCCGGTCCCGAATACTGCACGCAGCGGCGGCAAGCGGCGGCGGCGGCGGGGTGGTCGTTAACTCGGCACTCGCGGTCACGTAGGGACGGCCGGCCGGTGACAGCGGGCGGAGCGGAGATGCGCAGAGACGCTGCCCGGGGAGGGGAAAAGGTTTTCGTCGAAGACGGCCTCCTGGACACGCGCTTCGCCTTTTGTAAAAAGAAAAATTTCTTCCCGAGTGTGTGTGTGTGTGTGAGAGAGAGAGAGAGAGAGAGAAAAGCCTTTCACCGAGGACGGTTATGTCCTGGGTTGCAACGGCCTTACGCACACCGCCAGCCCAGCCATCTGTCACAGAGGGCAGTGCCGCGGCAAGCCCAGCCCAGCCGACGACCCCGGAAGGTTTGCAGGGAAGGGGAGGTTTTTATGGTTTACGGCGGCGTCTTCCTGCCTCACGCGGGTACTCCGCGTCTGGTGGTCGGCCCGACAGCTCGGCCGGAGCGTGCGGTATGAGAAATGAGTGATTTCGCATCCTTGCGCCCCCTTCTCTCTATCGCTCTCTCTCTCTCTCTCTCTCTCTCTCTCTCTCTCTCTCTCTCTCCCTCTCCCCAATGTCTCTGTCCGTCTGTCTCTTGGCACCGGTCTGAGAAGAGAGCAGGGCCAGCAGCAGTAGCAGTGCCCAGCGGTGCCAGTGCAAACACAGGTTGGCCAATATCGGATCACGATCTTGGCGGTGAAGGGGGAGGCAGGCAGGCGGGCGGCGGGCCACCCACTCCGACGAGAGCAAGCTGGTCTATCACTTTGCCAGCACACACTCACGCACACACAGACAGATAGCTCGGACAGACAACGTCAAGTTGTGCGATACAAGGAATATACTTGTGCATGCAGCTGATTGCCTATCTCTGTGCGCCCGCAGCGGAACCAGCGGTGGCCCGGCCTCCCGTGCGGCGCCGGCGGCGCCCTCGCGCTGCTGTCCCTGATGCTCCTCCCGGCGGTGGCCGTCGGCAGCCCTCGCCAGGACGGCGGCGGCGGGTACGGCAGATCCGAGGCCAGGACGCAGCCCGCGGCCCACCACAAGGACGTAAGTGTGTCGTAAGAAAACGGCCAATAAAGTACAAATTTTTGAAACATGCGGCGAGAATGCCGAAAATATTTTACGTGCTTTTACTGTTCGTTTGGACGTTTTGATTTCTTTAAAACGAGTAAGGGAAAAAAAAGGACGGCCCGTCTGAGATATACTTTCACACGAATCACACGTCTCACGTTGCGAACGCCCTCTTTCCCCCCTCTCCCCGCAAACCCCTCGCTATCCGTGTCTCGACACCTTCTCGCCGTCACTATCGCACATCTTCATGATCATTATTCGGTTGTTGCCATTCCACCGCCATGAATTCACCCTTCCACCTCCCACACCATCACCGTCGCCACCACCATCATGATCATCGCCACCGCCGCCACCGTCATCGCCTTCTCATCGCACGTCTCTCTTCCCCCCTTCACCCCCCTGAGCCCCTCCCGCGCTCCTCCCCGCCCCCTATCGCGCAGGCCGTGCACTACAAGTACCAGTACGCCGTGGACGACCCCGTGTCCGGCGTGGTCAACGACCGATGGGAGCAGCGCAGCGGCGACTTCGTCAAAGGCCAGTACTCGCTGCTCGACCCGGACGGCAAAGTGCGCACCGTGGACTACGAGGTGGACGGCGAGCGCGGCTTCCACGCCGTCATCCGGACGCAGTACCCCGGTAGGTGCCGGTGCCGGCGCCATAGCCGGGCTCGCAAACGACACATTCTTAAAATTAATAATATAAAAATAAAAATAATAAAGGTTTGAATACCCACGAAGTCCTATCAATTTTTAAAAAATACAAATCATCCCATTAAAATAAATTAAAAAAAAACTTACACTTACTGGGGGATAACGTATCGAGAAAACGGCTGCACTTGTTTTGCGTGCCGTTTGGGTGGCCCTCTTCCAGGCGCTCCCAAGCCCGGCGGAGCCTCATGGGTGGTCTACCTCTAACGGCGGCGTCCGCGAGAGGCGCTCGGGTTTACTAACGACACGGTTCACGCTTGGTTTCCGCCCGGCAGCGCCGTCCCTGCTCAGCATCCAGTCGGCCAGCCAGGTGCACGAGGTGTACCAGGACTCGCCCGTCAACCTTCGCGCCAAGAACGGCGTCGGCATCCCGGACTTCGCTCTTCGCGACCCGCGCTTCTCGGTGCGCGACAACCTGCCGTTCAACTACCACGCCCTGGACGCGGCCAAGCTGGGCATCGACACGGAGGGTGAGCGTCACAGGGGCTGCGGCCGGGTTTGTTTGCTGTTGGGAGTCGGATCTGATGACGGACTTGTTGTCGGCCACGTTGCAGACGGCGCGCACCTGCAGCACCTGGACGACGAGGCGGTCATCTCACCCAAGGAGGCCCAGCGTCGGAAGTACCACCGCGAGAACCACCTGCGGCCGCACGAGCAGCTGTACCAGCAGCAGCTGCAGCAGCTGCAGGACCAGTCGTTGCAGCAGGACACGCGACAGGAGCTGCAGGAGCCGTCGTACAGCGCGCTGCCCAGCAGGTCAGGGGTAGCGTGCGGGCCGCGGCCCCGGGAGAGCCGCGCTCCGCGCTCATGCCGACCTCACCCGCTGTCTTCTTGCCCGTCCGCAGGAACATCTACACCCCGCTGCCGTCGCCGTCGGCCTCGGTGTACAACCCCCGCGCGGCGTACATCAGCCTGCGGCCGCAGCCGCCCCGCCTGTCGCCGCTGCCGCCGCCGAACCCGCCCCCGCAGCCGTCGCCGTCGCCCGCGCGCCCCGTGGACATCCGCCTGCTGCCGGCACTCCGGCGCGGCGCGGCGCTGCCCACCTCCGCGTCCTCGTCTGCCTTCCTGTTCCAGCCGGCGCCGCCCAGCCTGCACACGCTGGCCCTGTTCCAGCCGCAGGCCTCGTCGCGGTCCTCGGTCGTCAGCCTGCCGGGCGCCTCCAGGTCGCCGTCGAGGCCGCGGATCGTGCAGCACCTCACCGAGACGTCCCCGGGGCTGACGTCCAGCAGGAGCTACTACCTGCGGTGAAGGCAGACCGCTCGTCTACGTCGCGAGGAGAAACGAAATGCCATAACAACGGACCAATAACTCATGTCTCGTGTACTAGAGACTGACGCATTGAAGCCGTGAAGACTGTGCCCAAACGCCGATTCATTTGCAAAAAATAGAATAATCAAAGCTGGTCACAGCCCAAGCCATAGCAATAATGTTTAGGTGATTCGTTGCACCCGACTTTAGATCCCATGGCAATCGTATCCACACATGAGAAATTTCAAAGGGATGCGGGATGTTCTGCCACTAAAAAAAGGAGTGGCCTTAATGACTGAAATCTGGCGGGTAAATACTGTAGTGTAGGTACTCGAGGCGTTGAGTAAGAGCCCGTCTTTTTTTCTTTGTCATGCCTGTAAATAATGAGGATACGCAAGGAGCAAAGGTACTGGAAAAGAGACACATAGTTTACAAATTCAAATGAACGCTCAATGTACATAACTTCATCAATTGCACTTTCTTTTCATGTCATCATTATCTAACATTTTTCATATCTTTGTAAATAGCAAGTAGGATAGTTATGTGGTTCTGTTTTGCATTGTTACGCTTTAGACGTGCAATAAATTAATGGACAAAAAGTATAGTACAATTTACATACATCCTTTCAATCCCGTCACCTTCACAGTTTCTGTGTATTTTGGATGAATCGTGAAATAACAACTCGCACACTGGGCCGCTGTTCCATGAACATGATGGTAAGATCCCGCAAATCAAGAATTCGGGCGCAAATAAAACAAAAACTGGATGATATGAAACTGGTGTTACATAGTCCTCAAATTTAAAAACAAATAAAAATACCTTTTTTATTTAGTAGTCATTTTTTATTAAGAAAAAAGAATGTTGCTGAATACAACCACGACCACGTTTAGATGTTTTCCAATTCCACCGATTGCCTCGCAAAGCGGACGTTCGGAACGCTAGAGGAACTCGAACTCGACAGCGATTTGAATTTTGCCGCCACCGCGACAAGCGAAGAGCGGCGCGGTCACGTTGCAACGGCCAGCCGTCGACCTTCATCTGTTCCTCGGTCAGGCCCTCAGTCGGTTTGTTGATGTCGGTGTTAGTGTAAGAGGTCCTCGTTGGTCCCGTCAGGTTATGCTGTTGTCCTTATGCTCCATGATTTTGGGTAAGTAATTTTCTCGTCCAATTCGTTTTTTATTCTTCTCTGTCCTACATTATCAGTGTCGATACTCATATGGTGGGACGGGTTGATAGGAACTGTTTGAACTTGGTGGAGAAATGTGTCCTGTTCAGAGGTGGAAACTAACATGTTCTCATAAAACACTACCAGTCTCACCAAGAAATGTCGAGTGTTCGAATTCATATAATTTTTTGAAGTATTGACTTGTTGGTAAAATGAGCAATGTTTCTATTCACTTAGGTTACTGTATCCCCCTTCAAACACTATCAAAATATACAGTAGTTAACCTTTAACGCAGTATCATCTATATTGACGATTACATACTTGATGCTGTCTTCCTGAATGCACACATACTGAATCCATTATCTGAGAAGTTGGCAAAAATCTGTCTTCGTTCCATGATGTTACAAAGAGCTTCGCATCAACTTTATCTTGACTATTGAAAAATTTTGGGTGCGATGCGACTGGTGTCAAAGGATTGTTTTTCACCCGACAGTGTATTATTATAGTGTCAGACAGGGTTTTGTATGTTTCGACATAGATTTTCCTTTGGGAAGCTGTCCAACCCATGGATGTAGTATTTTGTCGATTTTGCATCCATGCTTTGTGGGGATTAGAGAGAGAGAGACAGAGAGAGAGGGAGGGAGAGAGAGAGAGAGAGGGAGGGAGGGAGGGAGAGAGAGGGAGGGGAGAGGAGAGAGGGAGGGGAGAGAGGAGAGAGGGAGGGAGGGAGAGAGAGGAGAGGGAGAGAGAGGGAGAGGAGAGAGAGAGAGAGAGAGAGAGAGAGAGAGAGGGAGAGAGAGAGAGAGAGAGAGAGAGAGAGAGAGAGAGGGAGAGAGGGAGAGAGAGAGAGGAGAGAGAGAGGAGAGAGGAGAGAGAGAGAGAGGGAGAGAGAGAGAGAGAGAGAGAGAGAGAGAGAGAGAGAGGAGAGAGAGAGAGAGAGGGAGAGAGAGGAGAGAGAGAGAGAGAGAGAGAGAGAGAGAGGGAGAGAGGGGAGGGAGAGAGAGAGAGAGAGGGAGAGAGAGAGAGAGAGAGAGGGAGGAGAGAGAGAGAGAGAGAGAGAGGAGAGAGAGAGGTGGGGGGCATGGTAAGGGGGCCCCGGGGTGAGACGATTTTAGGACGGTGGCCTGCGCACCGGTGGTGCTAGAAAGTGTGCCCCCCGCCACTCCCTCTCCAAGTCCAGCTTAGACTATGCAGCTACAGAGTAACCTACTTTACCTGCGGGCCGGCCGCCGCCTGACCCCACCACCTCACCGTAGGGGCGTCGTGTGGAGGGACATGGCCGTAGCCCCCTACCGTCCCCACTCGAGTCATCGGTGCCGGGGCCCACGGGGCCCGAGGGGTCATGCTCTGCTGGGCAAAACCTGTCCCCCCCCCTCCCCCCTCTCTCCCTCTCTTCTTCCGGACCCTTCTGGTTTCGGGCTTTCCGGATATGCATTTCACGGAAATGGAAATGGAGGGGCATGGGGACCTGTGGGCTCAAAATGTCAAGTAGGATACAAACTACATAGCCAGCCTCCTCAGGCCAAGGAACAAAAGACTTGGGTAATCCGGGTCGTCATGTAAGTTGAAGCAAATTATTTTAAGCAAAATGTCTAGTATGCCTGGGCTTAGTGAGCCAAAGTGATCTGGGCGGACCACTGCCACGAGGTTTTTCCCCCAAGTAATATTTGTTCCTTTGGATTTTTCCTTATGATTTTGCTGGCGTGTCTTCAGGTCTTGGTCATTCCCTGCCCCACCAACGCTCCGCGGAGCCTTGCTCAGGCCGCCATTGGCTGAGTGAGCTGAGTCGGCCTTCGGTGTCGGTGCTCGGGAGTTTCGCGCCTAGCGCCTAGAGGTAGCGGCTGCCTCTCCAGTCCGAGGTACACCTCTGTGCCCCGCGCTGCGCTGGCGGTGTGCGCGCCTTTCCCTTCGTCCGCTCGGAGTCCTTTTCCTCACGGCTACGCCGAGCAGCTTGCTGCCCTTGCAGCCCTTGCCGTCGCGTCGGTGGTGGCCTGTGGCGTGGTGAGCGCATCGGTACGGATCCAAGTTTATTTTTACGTTTATTTGCCGGGCCATCGCACATCTGCGCTGCGCCCCGCCTGATTCGCTTCTCCCCGTGGCTTACTTTCCGCTCGTCACGCCGCGCCACCCGTGTGGCGACGCGGGTGCGGAGACGGGAATCGGGCGGACAGCGACTACCCGGACGCATCCGGGTCAGCAGAAATGTATCTTCTGTCTCTGTCGTCCCGCTGAGGCAGACACGGTCGGGAGACGTATCCGGATGCGTCCGGGGATTCGCTGCCTGCCCGATTCCGGGCTCCGCGCGGGTGCGGGTGTCGCCGCCCCGCCGTTTACGACACTGTCGTCGCTTTGCCCTCCAGCAAACATGTCGGACGGGGGCTACGGCCGCGGAGGTGGAGGCCGCGGCCGGGGTCGGGGCCGGGGCCTGCCGCCCTGGCAGCGGCAGCATGACAACCAGCACCAGCAGCAGCACCAGCAGCAGCACCACGAGCAGCAGAGCTGGCGGCAGCCGCACCGGGGCCCGGAGGGTGGAGGCCGGGACCGGGGCCGGGACTACGGGGGGCCACAGGTGCGTGCACTGTACTCTCCATCTATCCCGAGTCGCAAGGCAAGTTCCATCTATCTACTTCTCTGTGGATTCGCGAGGGAAGTCCTAAAGTGTCGCCACCAGATTTTGGATCCGAACAAATGAAGTGAAAACCTTAAAATCCACGGACCACCCAAAATTTGCGGGTCAAACAAAAATAAAATGAAATGTGAGGGTCATGGGAATCTGGTGGTGACCCCTCGGGACAGTTCCTTGCCGTGAGGTCGTGTCGGTAAGCTGATTCTATCGTTGCAGCCCGCGGACGCCTGGGGACCGCCTCCGGGCGGTGCGTGGGGGCCCCGCCCCGGCGGCTCCAGTGTGACCAACCGGGTGCCCTGCGCGGCGCCCGAGCCGGACTCGGGTCCCAGGCCCATTCCGGTGCTCATAAGCAGTCGAGGTACGTCTCAGGGTGATCAAAGTTAAAAAGAAAAATATAATAAAAAAAAAAAAAAACTAACGGGCATTTGTTGTTCTTTTTGACCACAGGTGGTGCTGAGCCCATGGCTGATCCTATGGCTGATCCCATTGCTCACTCTATGGCTCATCACATGACTCAGCCCATGGCGCCGACCCCCGACAGGGGTGGTGACAGGGGAGGTGACGGGGGCGGTGTCGGTCGTGGCGCCGGCCCGAGCCGCGGCGCCATGCGTGGGAACAGGCACATGGGGGCTCCTGAGGGAATAGATCCGCCCACTAGGCCCAAGCACTTGGCAACCAAGCAGGGTAAGATGAGCGGTATGCCACCGTCGCCTTTTTATTTTTTTTCCCCACTGATGGCTGATTTGTTTATGATCTGGTGTCTTGCAGGTACCAAGGGCACGATGCTCAAGCTGGTTGCCAATTACTTTCCACTGAAGAAAGTACCTGACTGGTCTCTCCGGCTATATAGGGTGGATATTGCACCTGATGAAGATAGAACCAGTGAGAGGAAGTTCCTACTGAAAGCACACAAGGATAAGCTTGGAGGCTACCTCTTCGATGGAACAGTGTTGTACACTACACGGTCACTGACAAGTCCTCAGGTATGCCAGTTGTCTTTAGTTTTGGCTTGTAAGTAATAGAGTAAGCATAAGATTGTTTTAAATTTATTTTAATTTTTTAAATGGTCTTTTAGAATAGATCTGTGACATGGACATCTAGCAGCAAAGATGGAGCCCAAATCTACACAATAACTATCAAGGATACTGGAAAAGAAGGAACTGAAGTTCAAGTTGGTGACTATGCTTATATTCAAGTCTACAACCTACTGGTCCGGGCCTGCATTGGCGCACTTGGCTTACAATTAGTAGGGCGGGACTTTTATGATGCAAATGCAAAGGTGAGAATTCACACTTTCTGGTGTCTTTGAAAAGTCTTATTCATGGAGTGTCAAATTTGAAATTTGTTTCCTTCCCAACTGTCTAGATTCCACTGGCCAAACATGGTATCGAACTATGGCCTGGCTATAAGACATCAATCCGACAGCATGAATCAGATATACTGATGTGTGTAGAGGTTGCACACAAGGTCATGCGCATGGAAACAGTTTATGATATTCTTAGAGAGGTGCATAAAAGAAGCTCTAACCCTAATGATTTTAGGGTAAGTCTGCTTTCTGCCACTTTTTCTTTTCAATCCTGTTTTCTGTTCATTTCATTCATTCATTTCTTATGTTTTGTTTTTTTTTTAAAAATTTTCTACCACAATTTTCAGAAAGAATTTGAGAGACAAGTACTGAGTTGCATTGTGCTCACCAAATACAATAATAAAACTTATCGCATTGATGATGTCAATTGGGATGTACATCCTGATAGTACTTTTGAAAGTAAAAAAGGTGGAGGAAGAATAACTTATGTCCAGTACATGTATCAGAGGTACCAGATTACCATTGGTGATCTCAAACAACCTATGCTTGTCTCCCGTGCGAAGGCCCGGGATATTCGTAGGGGTATGGCAGACATTATACATCTGATCCCAGAACTGTGCAGCTGCACTGGCCTGACAGAGGGCATGCGGTAAGTCTCGCCCGCCCGTCCACCCACACGCATATCTGGCTCACCCAGTGTGCATATTTCTTCATTGCCATTTCTTTTGCAGTACCAATTTCCATCTCATGAAAGATCTGGCTGTATATACCAGGGTCAGTCCAGACGTTAGAATCCAGAAGTTGAGGGATTTTAACAAGAGATTGCAGCATAACCGGGAGGTTTGTAAAAGTTGTTATTGAATCATCAAGTATTGTTTTAAGAGTTGTTTCTACCAAATCTGTAATAAAACTTTTGTATGTCCAGGCTGTGAATTTCTTAAGAAGTTTTGGTATGACACTAGATCAAGACCTTGTGAAGTTGCAAGGTAGACAGTTAGAGGGTGCCGCAATTGTACTTGGTGGAAATACAAAGTGTCCACCTGATGCAAATGCTGATTGGACATACAAACTTAAATATTCTCACATGTATAAGTGTGTCCAATTGGAAAATTGGGTGGTGGTTACGCCCTCTGCAAAGAGGAGAGAGGTCGCCAATTTCATTGATTGTCTTAAGAAAGCTGGCGTTGGTATGAACTTCAGAATAAATTCACCTGAAATGTAAGGTTTTCTTTTTCCCTTCAATTTTCCTTAACAAGCTGCTCAATATTTGTTGTTTGCAATCAATGTCATTTTCTCTCACAGCCGTGAAATTCAACACGACACCACTGGCAAAATTCTGGAAGAGTTAGGGTATGTACTTGACCGTACACGACCCCAGCTTATCATGTGCCTGGTAACAGGTACCAGAGCAGATAGGTATTCTGCCATCAAAAAGAGGTGCTGTGTTGATCGTGCTGGTATGTTCTTTCATATGTCTCCTTTACTGTAATTTTCTTTCTTTTGCTAGTCATTAATATCTTAATCATATTTCAGTCCCTACACAAGTCTTACTAGCCAAAAACGTGCAGGGAGAACCAAGGAAAATGATGAGTGTGGCAACGAAAGTCGCAATTCAGATGAATTGCAAGATTGGGGGTTCCCCATGGACTGTTAGCCTTCCTCAAGTAGGTGTACAGGCAGCGTAAAAATTTTTGTTTGTGTGTTTGAACAATTTTTAAAGCAAATCTCTTTGTTCTAGGGATTGATGGTGGTAGGCTTTGATGTCTGCCATGACACTATGTCAAGGAACCAATCATATGGAGCTATGGTGGCCTCTCTGACTGATGATATGTCCAAGTACTTCTCGGTAGTTTCTGCACACACATGTGGTGAAGAACTTAGCAATAATTTTGCTTTGAACATTGTCAGTAAGTATCAACAAAACTTGCATTTTTTAAATTCTTAAACAAATTGTGATGCTTGTATCTGTAATACCATTTTGAAATACTATTTTAGAGGCTATTCGCAAATACATGGATGTTAACAATGGCGCAAAACCAATGAAAATTGTGATCTACCGTGACGGTGTTGGAGAAGGCCAACTTCCTTATGTTGTGTCTACAGAGTTGGAGGGCATTAATGAAAAGTTGAAACAAATATATTCTCCTGATGAGGTCAAGATGTCCTTTGTCATTGTTACTAAAAGGATCAACACAAGGATTTTCTCTGAAAATAGATGTAATCCTCCTCCAGGCACAGTTGTTGATTCTGTTGTCACAGACCCAGCCAAGTCAGTACCCTTTAGTCTTAAATTCGTTTTACTCTGAACCTTCATTTCTCTAACCTTCTTCTCTTGTTGTGTAGATATGACTTTTTCTTGGTGAGCCAGTCTGTTCGAGATGGAACAGTGTCTCCAACTTCTTACAATGTAATTCATGATGGGATTCATTGGTCTCCTGACATCATGCAGAAGCTTTCATACAATTTGTGCCACTTATATTTTAATTGGAGTGTAAGTTCAACTAGCCTGCTCATACAATTATGCAATGTGGTTTTATGTCCATGTCATCTTATCCTCCTTTCCTTTCTTTTCAATATTTTTAGGGAACAGTGCGAGTACCAGCACCGTGCCAGTATGCACACAAGCTTGCATTTCTTGTAGGGCAGGCTATTCACAGACAACCGAATGCCCAGATGGAAGATACCTTATACTTTCTTTAGGAAGACTGATGAGCAACCTCTTTTATTTTCTCATGTTTTTATTTTTGATGTAATGTTGAGAGGGAAACCCCATTTCCCCCATTTAATTGTGTCCTTTTCTGTTGTAATGTGTACCATATGTAGGTTTTTTGAACTCTCATGTTATTTTAGATTGTAAGAAAAAGAAACTGTTGTTCTGTAATATGGAAAAAATAAAAAGTTAAATGAGTCCACACCAGGGGTCTTCCCCCTTTATTTTGTTTGTTTAGTTTTCCGTCCCGCCCATTTGCGCTGCGAATAAGTGCTATACCATTCCCACGATCCGTGCGTGACTATTCGCACTCAAATACGGAAGCTAAACAAACCGACCGAAACCCCGAGGGCGGATGAAACAATTTACTATGTCTTCTACCTCTAGATGCGAGTCTTTCACAAAGTTTTAATCAACCTCGTCGTTCTGGTTATATTCCTAGTCCTTTTTTATGTGTATAATACATCCGACTCGACATTAAATCGTAATAGCATTGACGAGGCGATGGCTCCAGCGAGTGACGGGTCCAAACCGAGGCAGTCAGCAAGCTATTTTCCGTCCACAAGCGATTCTGCCCCTAAAGAGGAGGTGAACGTATGGTGCATTTTTACTAAAGCAGCAGGGAATGCGCCCATGAAGTACAAGCTTTCAACGTTTTCTCACTCTCTGTTGGAGAATGCTGGAAGTGTTACAGTGTCTTTGCACATCATTGTTGACACTTCTAGTCAAAGAGTAGCCCAAGAAATATTACGAAGTGTTAAAGAGACGCTGAAAAAACCTATGAAGGTGTGTTGGTCATTGTGAATCAGCAAGCTTTTTATCTCTTTTCCAATGATTCGCCTTTTTTTCCCCTGGCTATACAAATGAATTCATATTCAATATTTCAGATTGCATTCTATGATGTGAACCAAATTGCCAAAGACTTGAAGTCACTGGTTGCTGCTATGCAGCCACACTTTAGCTCCCAACCTGGCTCATACTATAGTGACTCTCTCTTTTTCTTGTCACTCGGCCTTCATCGCATTGCTCCTATAACAATGTCCAGAGCTGCCATGTTTGACATTGACACGAAGCTGCAATCGGATGTAGGAAAACTGTTTCAGTTATTCGAGAGGTAAGCAAATTACTTGTTTGCCTATATTTATGTTGGCCATATTTTAATTAAATCATTCTTGGTTTCAGCTTTGGAAATGACACCTTGTTTGGATTAGCACCAGAGCTATCACCTGTTTATCGACATGTTTTGTATCTGTACCGTTCAAAGAATCCTACATCTAAAATAGGAGATCCTATAATGAATGGGGGATATCCTGGATTGAACAGCGGAATGATTCTTTTCATGCTGGATCGACTGCGTAATTCTAGTAGCTACCCACAATTGGTGCATGCATCTAATGTGACTGCACTTGCTAAGAAATACAGTTTTAAAGTAAGTTCATGTTTAAGTTACCAGGTATTTTGTGTGATTTGATTGTATTTAATTAATTTGTCTGTCTTGTCAGGGCCATCTGGGTGACCAAGATTTCTACACTCTCTTGGGCTTTGAACGTCCAGAATTGGTGTCTGTTCTACCTTGTAATTGGAACAGGCAACTGTGCACATGGTGGAGTGACCACGGGTACAGAGATGTCATGTCTCAGTACGCACATTGCGAAGGAAAGGTACATGTGTGGCACGGAAACTGCAACACTCCAATTCCGGCAACATAGTTTGATTTACCTGTTTTGATTCAAAGTAACTGAAGTTAATGTTTTTTTTTAAATATTAGTTTATATTTTGTTGGCAAGGCAATCGTTCTATTTTCGCTAGTATTATTATTGTTGTTTCAGTTGATGTATAACTTGTATATACTAAAGTTCTCTAATTTTAGTTTATTATGTGAATAGATTTATGTGTTGTTCCTAACAATTTTTATTTCTATGCCGAGGACTGTATTAAGACTTTTACAAATTTTACATTGTTGTTTATGTTTCTGGTATGTGTACATTTACACCGTTCAAGCAAGTTTTTTATATGTTTTATTAAGGAGAGGCTTGTCATATTTTACTGAATATATATTATAATAAATGAATCTTTTAATATCGAATTCATGAGATTACTTACAATCATAGCACGCTGCAACTTCCCTACCATCCACCTCACCCAGCGCCCATACCCGATCAGTGAATAACTGCAAACAACGTGTGGGGGCAGTATTTGCACCGGCTTCATGCGGTGTTTGTGTTTGGTCTCGGGGGGGGATTTGAAACAACCTGTCAAAATTATTTATTGTATAAAAGAAGTCGTTATATAAAACTGATATGGGCGTTGGAATGGGACGACATTTGAACTCAGCTTTGTGACCTTTTTAGTTACGAAAATTGCAATTATTTTGATACTCGAGAATCTTTTCTTATAATGGAAGCTCTGGGTCACAAAGGCTATCAGAAGTCAATTTTACGGGATTGGGCAGGAGCTATTTCTGTTTGGGATGAGGCTATTAAAAGTTACCCCAAAGAAAAGAAGTTTTATAATAATAGATCACGTTGTTACTTCTTAATGAACGATTTTAAGAGGTGAGTGCTTCCTTAACCTTAAAGAAAGATGCTAGGAAAGTTTACCAAAGTAAAATCTTCTCAAGAATCACTCGAGACGTTGCCCAGACGCGAATGGACATATTTCCCAGCGAACTAGACGGCAGTTTCGATTTCAATTCATTAATTAATTAGTTGGCCTGTTGCTGTCACTCTATTCTTGTTGACATTTGTAATCTTTCTCTTTCTCTCTCTCTTTCTGCTGTAGAGGTTTATCCCCCCCCCCCCCCTCTTCACTTATTTGAAAAGTTTAACTCAAATGTTTCAGAGAAAAATCTGAAACTGTAATTCAGTAAGCATTCCTACTAACTGCACTGTCAGAACAGGGTGGCAGTTTTAGTTAGTTGTACTTTATCTATTAACTTGTTTCAGAGCCTTGGCAGATGCAGAGTTTATGACAACACATTTTCCTGATTATTCTCGAGGCTATTTTCGCCATGGTGAGATTCTTGCTTCAATGGGGGTAAGGTTTCTTCATCGTTGCATTCTTTTTAACAAGTTTTGTGACTGTCAGCAGTTGGTATGGTTAATGTGTTGCTTTGCTTTCTTGTTACAGAAATACAGAGAAGCAGAAAGATGTTTTCGGCGGGTAATAGAACTTGACAACTCTTGTTTAGATGCAGTGAATGAATTAAATGAAGTTCAAATTCAATATTTGTGTAGTCTCGGATTTACCAGATACCAAGCAGGAAATGCTTTAGCTGTGGCAAAAGATTTAGAGGTAATTTGCATGCAGGTTCTTGCTGCTTTTCCCTGTATTGTATCCTCAGATTTAAGTAGATTGATATCAGGCTTCCCATGCTCTACTGTAACTTAATACTCTTTCTCATTTCAGGAAGCCAAAACCCTATTACGTGATGGAGCATTTCCAGAAGATGATGGAGAAATATATGAATCAGATGAAGACACAACAGTTCAAGTACACCCTGTCCAAGGCCATTATGACCCTTTAGAAGAGTGAGTGGTGAATCTTTTTATCTTCCTTCTGTATTTTGTGATCAGAATCTTATTTATTTTTGTGGATGTATATATGTATTTTTTTTTAGCCCTGATAATCCAAAGAAATGTTGTTCTATATGGGTTGGCAACATGAAAGAGAAAGTTAGTGAAGATGACTTAAAAAAAATATTTTCAAAGTAAGTATGAGAGTAAACCCTTTGAACTCCTCTATAATTGCTGGTTTTACTTGAATTTTTAACAAATGACATGTATTTGCTTTCACTCTTTTAGATATGGTAAAGTAAAAAGTATAAAAGCCGATTTTTCTAAGTATTTTGTATTTGTAAATTATATAGAATCAGATGGTGCCTCTAAAGCAATGCGTTCATTACAAGGACAAGATTTAGCCGGTAATAAAGGTATAAAAATTCGCTATCCAGATAGAGCCATGTTAGGTAAGTAAGGTCACATGTGTACTAGTTGATAAAGATATTTGTTTTTCATTTTAAAAATAGTTTATCCAACTTTTCTGTTTTATGCTTTTAGGCAAGTAGCTGTCGTACCACAGTGATATACAGGGCTTACAAGTGAAGAACAAACTAAATGTTATCTTGACCATCATGCCATGTAGTGTTGGTGTCACTTAGCTCACTAGAGCATCTTCTAGACCCTTGAAGAAAGCCTTAAATGTTGGTACATCCTTGTGAGTTAAGTTTGTCTAGTTACTTTAGAGATTTCTTGAACTCATGAAACATTGGTATTTGTTACCATGTGAAAACTTCTTGTGTAAAATGGACTGAACCGTCTTGAATGGTAGACTGTGTAACTTAGAAGAAATATACTGTTGTACATAGCAACTTGGCAGCAGAGATTGATCCGAGGGTTGGAAAATTGTGCTCTGTTTTTGCATGACAATTCCAGGAAGTTGTTGCAACATGAACATCCATTATAATCACTGTTAAATTATATGAAGGACATCTTTAATGGAAAGAGGTGTAATTCATTTATTTTTTCTTACTTGTGTAAATGAAATGGTGAATAATTTGTTTTCCCTCTGTAAGTGACTTTTACTTCTACTTATTTTATTTTGACATTTATCTTGTAAAATGTTTTTAATTTTGAGACAACATATTTATTTATGCGTACACCTTGAGTGCTTAAATGGAACTGTCATTAAACTATTTATCTTCTGCAAAGTTTTGAACCTTTTTCCCCCTTTGAACACCACTAGATGGGGACTCTGTAAAGAACCCGATGTATGTGATATCTCCCTCAACATAAAGATACCGCACTCAGAAAATTGCATAAGCCGCAGTCCCCTTTCCAATTATTGATGCCCTACATCCGGGACGCGACCGGATTTCGAGCGCGAGACGCGGACGCGTTACGGATGGCCAAAGCAGTAGCGTGCAGATTGGCACCACCACCTCGTCTCAGTGCCCTCACGCCTATCGTTCGCCTTACGATGACGGCGTTATTTAGCCGTGGCGCAATTCCACGCCAGTGTCGACCACGCATGCAGTCAGGGCACGTCGTTCTGGGGTCGGACGGAGCACACCCCGCGAGCTACGCGTCGCTGGTCAACTGCAGCCCCATCTCTCGGAATTCTGCTGCACTATCCCCCACCCTCCCCCTCCCTCCTCCCGCCAGCGCCTGTAAGTATGCAGTGCCAGGCCCGCACTACAGCGGAGTCGTGCGGGCCTGGTATTGCATACTTACAGGCGCTGGCGGAAGGGCGAAGGGGCAGAGTGGGGGACAGTACGACAGAATCCCGAGAGATGGCGCTGCAATTCACCAGAGCGGCTGGCTCGCGGGGTGTGCTCCGTCCGACGCCAGAACGACGTCGTCAGACTCACACGCGTTAGCGTCGGGAGGTCGCGGTGCGCTTGAGCGGTGTCGGAAAGGAGTCCGTAAATCTGTAGCTTGCTTGCAGTGATGTCACGAACATTCGAGTGCCGGCTGTTGTCCGCTTATTCTCCTTCTCATAATCGGGGCGCGGCTCTAGGCACGTGAATACGGTGTCTCATTCTAGTTCAAGAAGGCGTTTCGGTCCTCGGCTGTTGTCCGCTTATTCTCCTTCTCATAATCGGGGCGCGGCTCTAGGCACGTGAATACGGTGTCTCAGTTTCGACGGTCCTCGGATAATAAAATAAAACGCACTTCGATATCGTAACTCTCACCTAGGGCTGAGCGGGCTGAGCTGAGCATTGTGGCGTTATCCCCCCCCCCCTCCTGCCCAGCTTCTCTCCAATATGCTTCTGTTTTTAGCATGTACCCATTGTATCTCTTATCTTGTTCTATTTTTATGTTCACCTCTTTGTTCATTTCTGAAATATGTGTAATATTGTATCAGAATCATATCCTGTTCTTTTAATTAAGCGCGGGGTGGATGTCGTGTTCTCGACCATTTCGGAAGTCAGCGCCATCTTGATTGTTCTGTGTCACGGCGTCGAGATCCTGTACGACTGTACTGATATTTAGTCTGAATTATACCATCGTTCCTACAAGACGTGTCTAACTCCGGATACCCTCCTCACTACCCTCCCACTTCTCTCTCCTCCTGAAGCTCCTCTCCACGCCCCCACCTCCCTATCTCCCCACCTCCCTCTCCTCCTCCTCCTCCTCCTCCTCCTCCTCCTCCTCCTCCTCCTCCTCCTCCTCCTCCCCTCCTCCTCCTCCTCCCCCTTGCCCTGCTAGAACGACTCTCTCGAGAAGGCTGTGTATAGCGGAGAGCAGTAGTCAGTGACAATAACATGGGGCTGGGCGCTGTGGGGGATACGATGTCAATATATTTTATTATTTGACGTGAATATCGTGCCATCACGATGACTAAGTGGAAGCCAGTTCGGGAGAAGGAAAGATTTGGAATCGGTGAGTAAATGATCACGTATTACCGAGGTTTTTTTTTTCACTTTGTACATACTTCAGTGGTTAGGTCGAGGTCTGAGAAGTAAACAAAAACTGCGTCGCTGCTTTGAATTTCGTTCTGTGCGGTCTTAGTGTGCTTATTGCTCTTTTCTTTTATATTTTGCCCTCTGGGGATTTTGCTAAGGATTATTCCTTGCTTTCTTCCAGTAGCTTTTTGTGATTCACTTGATTGTTTGTTGAAACTATAAAGGAAAATAAAATAAACCATTACAATAAGACAATATAATTTTAAAATAAATCAGCTCCCTTCATGCTGATTTTGAGTCAGTATTGAGATTGCCTAGTAACATATTTGTGTGTATCTTTTGGGTCATGCATTTTAAAAGTTTTCTCATAACCTTGTGCCATGACAGCTCCTTAGGGCAGATCATGTGATTTATTCTTTATCTAGTGTCAGTTTTGAAAAGGATTTTTCAGTTTTGAAAAGCCAGGCGCAATTTGGAATGGTTGTCTCCACAATTTTTACTCATTACATCTTTTCAGAAACCCAAATTCAGAGTTCAGTTTTTATATAATATTGTTGAAGATTTAATGTACTTCATGAAATAAGTTGTTGACTACACATTTCTGCCTGTTCCGATTGTATACTGTCATTGCACGCTTGCAAAGTTGACAGATTTCCCCAACCCTTCACTTGTTTCAATTGGCTTCCCCCTCTGTCCTGCTCTGCACTCTATTGGCACATCCTCTTTGTGACCCTGGCAATATTTATTAGGTGGGGGAGTAACAATTGGACTGAACTCTGCTATATGATGAACATTTGACCAACATCACCGCAATTTCAACCATGAATATGACACATTTAGTTTTTTTAATATAGTGCTGGTCGTGCACTACATTAAGCTTCAATCCTTATAATATTATTATGCACAGATGTGGATTCCACCCCTTATTTTTCTAATACTTGTGATTTTTTTCTCTCCAGCTATACACAACTTTAACCAGCCACTACCTTATCGCATAGCTCTAACAGTTGGGGAGGCAGTGCACCTTTTGGAACAAAATGGGGATTGGTATTTTGGATGCTCCTCTGAAAATAGAGCTGTTCGTGGTATTTTCCCCAAGGCGTACATCCATGTCTGTGCATCTATCACGGATAAGACAGGGTAAGAAATTCTACTATTCATATCTCAGTATATGCTGGACCCCTTTGATAATAGTATAAAAAAAAATTATATTTTTATTTAAAAAAACAAAACAATAATTGTGCTCTTTTGATCCAAAGGATGTCAGAGTTTCCAGTTCTTAAACAACCACAGGTTGTACAAGAGATGACATCAGTGCTCAGAGAATGGGGAACGATATGGAAGTGGCATTATGTGACAAACTCAGATCAATTTAAACCAATGGGAGCACGAATATTAGAACTAATAAGATGCCGCTCCAAAATTCTATCGGGCACACTTCCAGTTGATGAATTGCGCCAGATGAAAAAGCAAGTTACGTCCATGATTGACGTTGGGAATAAGTGAGTTAACATGTTTGAGCTTCATTCTTTGCTTTAGGTTCATGTAACTGTGATACACATCCTCTATTTCTCCCTCAATAAATTGTCATCTCTTTACCAGGGTTTTAAATCTAGACATGGTTGTTAGAGATGACCAAGGTAACATACTGAATCCTGAACTAACATCTACTATTGAGCTTTTTCATCATCATGAGTTAGCAACTGATCGTATTCGTGAGGCTACTGTAAGTTTTCCATGATTACCTCTTTCATACTTTGGCCTGCTCAATGCTTTAATTTTAAATTTACAATATGTGTATGTTTCTATCTTTTTAGACTGGTTCATCCAAGAACACGCCAAAAGTTGCCACTCACTTTTCTTCAACATTGTTTGTATCAATTAGAAACTTTGTTTGCAAAATTTCTGAGGATGCAGAGCTCTTAATGGCTCTGTATGATGCAAAAGAGGGCAGGGTCTTCACTGAAAATTACATATTACGTTGGAGCAAGGATAGTCTTACAAAAGATCTTGATCAGTTGCATAATCTCAGAGTTTTATTTACAGTAAGTACTGTTTGTCAATATTTATCCTTTTTACTTTAGAGAGAAAAAACCTTATACATTTTCCTTTTAGGATCTTGGTAGTCGAGATTTGCAGCGGGAGAAGGTGTATCTGGTTGTTTATGTGGTTCGGCTGGGTGCAATGGATTCTCGTGAAACAGAACAGAAAAATAGAAAATCCATAGCGCACAGCGCTGTTGGAGACGCTATTGTCTTGAGACGTCCCTTTGGTGTAGCAGCTATTGACATTACGCTCTTTTTATCAAGAAAAATAGAGACTGATGAAGACGCAATTCATTTCATTCCACTTCTACAGTAAGTTTTTTTCTACCAATGCAGAACTTAATTCTTTTCTTTATTGTAACTTTTTTTTTTTTTTTTGGATACAGATGTGGAGACAGAGATGACTTGGAAGGTACCCTGAAACGAATTCTTACATTGAAAGAACTCACACAACGTGAGCATAAAGGTCAAGGCCTCACAGTTAGTTTGAAAGTTCTGAGAGGCGACCTAAAACAAGTCAGTTACAAGAAATTTTAATCTTATCTTCTTTGTACATTGTATATCATCCACTTTGTTGATTTTAATGCCACCTTGTCCCATACAGGCTCGTGAGGAGAACCCTCATCTGGTGTTGGGAAGTGTAGCATTGTCAAGGAAGATGGGTTTTCCTGAGGTCATTCTGCCTGGTGATGTGAGAAATGATTTGTACCTTACACTACTCAGTGGAGAATTTTCTAAAGGAAGTAAATCTACTGATAAGAATGTTGAAGTAACTGTTTGTGTTTGCAAAGACAATGGACAAGTTTTAGAGGTATGTGGAAACCATATACAGTTGTTTAACTGACCAAAATCATCCAGTTTTACACCCTCCCTAATCACCAACTACCACTCCATTTTGATTAATTTTTTTCTTTCTCTCTTTTTTCTACTTTGTAGAATGTAATATTGATGGGTGGTGGCCTACCATTACAATCAGAGTATCATTCTGTAATTTATTATCATGAGGATAAACCCAGGTGGAACGAGACTTTTAAAGTGGCAATACCGATAGATGATTTCAAAATAAGTCATTTGTTCTTTACCTTCAAGCATAGGTACTGTTTTGTTATCTGGTGAGTTATTTTGGGGATTTAAAAGTGTTTTTACCTTGTTTTGTGTTTTACTTGGTGGTCACAGGTCATCAAATGAAGCCAAGGATAGAGTTGAGAAACCATTTGCACTTTCGTATGTACCGTTAATGCAGAAGAATGGAACAACCCTCCAAGATATTCAGCATGAATTGCTTGTATACAAGGTATAATCAGGCTTGTGTAATTCAGCTGTACAGGTCCAAAAACTCTGCCCCCCCCCCCTCCCCCTGAAAATTTTTAAACATCTGTCTTTAATTTTTTCAGATTGATCATAAAAAATATGATGAATCAAATGTTGCCCACTTAAAACTGCCGGCAACACGGTCTGAACTGACAGATGGACAAAAACCTGCTATGTCAGGACTATCACTATCTAGCAAGGATTGTTTTCTCATAAACACCAATGTTTGTTCAACTAAGCTCACCCAAAATGGTTAGTTTTTTATTTTTTGTTTTTGCTAATTTTTATCTTCTATTGGTGTTAAACCATAGTTATGTTTTGGGGACAGTGGATTTACTTGGACTTTTGAAGTGGAGCTCGAAGCCTGAAGCACTGAAAGATTCACTCCTTGCCCTTATGAAAGTGGATGGTGAAGAAGTCGTGAAATTTTTGCAAGATGTCCTAGATGCATTGTTCGATATATTGATGCAAAATTCCGACTCTGAGCTGTATGATGATATGGTATTTGAGTGTTTGGTAAGCATCCCATGAAACTGTTTGGGCTATGAGTAACACTTAAAAGTGTTCTGATAATATTCTTTTTTCAGCTTTACATCATTGGACTTGTTTCTGATCGCAAATATCAACACTTTCAACCTGTTTTGGACCTTTATATTCAAGAAAGCTTTTGTGCCACCTTAGCATACAAGTAAGTGCATCTATTGTTCGTAGCATGTACAGTTCTTGCTACAATGTACAATTTCTTGCTCTGATCTGAGAAGAAATATGTGCTTAAAAGTATTAGAGCTTCCACAAAAATGATTTAAAAAAAAAATTACTTTCCTTATAGCAAGCTGCTTGTGGTGCTACGCCATCATGTAGATAATGCGAATTCTACTGATCACAAGGAGTTGCTCTTGAAAACTATGAAATCATTGCAGTACTGCATTAAATTTGTTGTTCGATCTAGGTTACTTTTCTCTCAGTGAGTATTTCAGAATTGATTTGGAAAGTCTAGTGACTTTAAATTACAAGAGTGTCACTGAGCTTGTTTTGATGTCTAATTCCATAGAATGAATGAGATGAAAGGTCAACAACAGTTTGAAGTTTCATTGCAAGAGTTTCTAAGATCAGTTGCTACAATGATGAGTCACAATACTGATCCACCGTTACTTGCACAAGGTGCATGCCTCAAGTACCTGCCCTCTTGTGTGCCAGATATTCTTACGGTTTTCAATGCAAAACAATTAAGGTTTGTATAAGTTAGGTTTTCATGTGGTTAAAATGGTAGTGGGACATGACACAATTTCATCCTTTACATCTCTTTTTAGCTACCATCTTCTGGAATTAATAGCGGCTGTTCCCCCTGGAAGACTTACAAAACAGAAAATGATGACCATAGATGACATAGTGCACAGTCAGCTATTCAAAATGCCAGAGTGCAGGAGCGTTCTTCTCCCAGGATTTACTGTGCGGATAAAAGAGCTGTTGGAATCTCGTGAAGAGGTAAGAAACTTTTATTGAAGTGCAGGAAATGATGGACTGGAGATAATGAAATTGTATTTTCCATGGTAGTGGCAAACTCTTGATTAACAATTATACCGTGGTAATTTTGAGGAGAAAATATTTATGAGTGTTAATTTCCTATGAAATGTTGTTTTTGAGGTTTGCTTCCCAGTGCATGATCTTTGAAGTACGTACATTAAATTATGTGTGATGGGTTGTGTATATCTTTAGTCTAAATTCAAATTCTATCAAGTTTGTATTTTCTTTTTCGAACCATGCTGCACTGATTCTTTATCCATGTTACGGTCCAGACCCAGAGGCCAGCCTGGGCCTGGGCCAAGCTCATATCCATGTTTCCATGTTTACAAGGTCTTCTAAGCTAACATTTTGAAATTTAGCTCTTTTCTCAATACATTTGTACATGTAATGTGGTATTACATTGTAATTTTATTTCCAAACTCAATTAATAATGAACTTAAGTCTTCAAGATCTTGGTTTTGATTTCTTGTTTACTAACGCATTGAGTGTATCTATATGACCATATGACATGTATAAGGTTATAAGAAAATTGTAGGGTTTTTTTTTTGTGCCTGAATGTAAAGTTGATTTGGCTTGTGTTTTTTTTGGCTTCAGAAGACATGGATCAGTGGAGGTAAGCATGGAGGGAATATTGCATGTGCATGATTGCTCCTGTTATTTGTGGGTTACATGTATCAGAACTGGTATTAAGCAAACTAAAACCAAAAACTATCAGTAAAATAATGCATTACTGAATTTATTTGCTTTGTGTTCAATGTTGTTTGAGGCAAAGTGTTGTTTAATTTTGTGGCCCAGCTTGTCTTATTTTTATTTTGTAATAGGTTTATTCAGTTACCACTTTATGTTTTGTTTCAGCAGCTCTTTTGCTCTCTTGCTTTAATTCTATTTCTTTTCTGCTCTATTCGAATTTTTGGTGTTTGCTTAGAGTGGGGTGTTTGTGGGTGTTGTTGATTTTTGTGGTGTGGTATTATGGTGCATAGGGTCGCCTGGGCTTTGATTACCGCCAAAAGTCAAAATCAGTAGCCAAGATTGCCAAGGTGTTGGGTGCCAGCAAGTATAAACTACATGAGCATCATGGTTATGCAGAGGAGGTAAGTAATGGAAATTCATAATGTATTCTGTCATGTACAATAGTTTTTGCTCAAGAGTTTTCTTGTCTACCAACACTATTCCGTGTGTTTGAGAAAATCACAGTGGTTTACTTTTTCTGGTGGATGTACCATTCCTCTTGTTTCCCTTCTCTGCACACATCCCTTCTGGTTTTGCTTTCTGGTGTAGCTTTGCTAAAGTGTTATTTTTAACTGTATTTATAACTTATCTTTAATGTGGCTGTTATGTGCCATGTGATGTGTTATTCCTGTGTGGCAATGTCTCCTTGAAAGCCTTCAACTGTATTCATCAACCTTTTTTGGACAATGTTTGTTTTCTCTAGTGTGATTTATCGCTTAATGTGTGTTCTTGGCATGGCACACCCTGCAGTTAGATTTCTTTTTTAATTGAAAAGAAATAAGCAGATGATATGTTGATAAAATATTTAAGCCTCTCTGTGTCTGTCATAGGTTGAGTTATGCGTCAAGATTTTGAGCGATATAATGGATCTACTTTTCTCTGCTGATGTTGGACCAACTATTCATGACGTCACAGAAGTAATGTTGACCACCCTCCGCACAGTTATTCAGACTACCATTGCTATGGACAGAGAAAGTCCCCTTGTGGTATGGAATAGGACAAACTTTATTTAATCAAATGAACTATCCGACAGATTCCATTACTAACATAGTCATCATTTACAGGGGAATTTAGTTGCTGTGATGTTAGCCATTTTCAGACAAATGACGGCACATCACTTTGAACATTACATATCTCACTTTGCAACTGCCACAGATTTACTTGATTTTCTTATGGAAATCTTGTTGGTGTTCAAGGATTTAGTATCACGTCCTGTGTTTCCTCCAGACTGGAGTGAAATGATTATGCTTCAGAACAGGTACAAAAGTGAATACAAATATTCTCATTCATTGTCAGCCTAATATGTTCCCTCCCCTAATTTTTAATTATTTCAGTGTCATTTTGAAAGCTCTGCGTTTTTTCTCTCATACTATAAGAGACCATTTCTTCCAACCATTTGAACATCAAGCATGGAATAATTTCTTCCATTGTGCCATTGCTTTCTTAACTCAACCAGCACTCCAACTAGATAACTTTAGCTGCAACAAAAGAGCACGCATTGTGTGTCGCTATAGAGACATGAGAAGAGAAACTGGATTCGAAATCCGCAGCATGTGGTTTAATTTAGGTAAGATTTTCTTTCTATATGTCTTCTTTTGCATACTGCTGTAGAGTTTTGTTATAAATTCCCACCTTGTTTTTCAGGTCAGGCTAAAATCCAGTTTGTTCCTGGGCTAGTAGGCCCCTTTTTGGAGATGACTCTTATCCCTGAAACCGAACTCCGCAAAGCTACCATACCTATTTTCTTTGACATGATGCAATGTGAGTTTTATTCCTCACGCCATCCAGGAGAAACCTTCTCAGACACCAAGAGAGATTCGAGTCACATGAAAGCCCATTTTGCTGAGGTGACTAGTAGTTTAAAAATACTTTAAACTTTTAATATGTTAGTGTTCAAAATTTTCTTGGATTTTATACAGACTTTTATTTTTTCTATTTTGTCAGTTTGAGAACGAAATGATTGCCAAACTGGACACCTTAGTAGAAGGTGGCCGAGGTGATGAACATTACAAAGAGCTGTTCCATACCATTATGATTCAGTTGTGCCAAAGTCATTCAACTATGCGTGAACAAGGCATGCGCTTTGTAACAACAGTCACTCGTCTCATGGAACGTTTATTGGAGTACCGCTGTGTGATAAATGATGAAAACAAAGAAAATCGTATGAGTTGTACTGTCAATTTGTTGGTATGTATTGAGTGTTGAATAGTTTGCCCTCAAGGAATTATCTCACTGCCAAAAGTTTACATGTCTCGAATTGTTTCTTTTGCAGGATTTCTACAGTGAAATCAATCGAAAAGAGATGTATATTAGATATGTAAACAAACTCTGTGACTTGCATTTGGAGTGTGACAATTTCACTGAAGCTGCTCACACATTACGCCTTCATAGCCATCTTCTACAGTGGTCAGACAATCCTCTGCCTCCATTGCTGAGATCTCCACGCCACCTCAATTGTCATACTCACCGTCAACTAAAAGAAGCTTTGTACTATGATATTATGAAGTATTTTGACAAGGGAAAGGTAAATGTTACGTTTTTTTGCAATTCCTGCCTTGGAGGCGAGAAGAGATGTAACACATGTTGTACTTATTTACAGATGTGGGAAATGGCACTGACTGTCTGCAAGGAACTGGAAAGGCAATATGAAGAAGAAGTAATGGATTATACTCAGTTGAGTGAACTACTGAGGCGACGGTCTCGCTTTTATGATTCAATAATGAAGCAAGTGCGCCCCGAACCAGAATATTTCAGAGTGGCCTATTATGGAAGAGGTTTTCCAGCTTTCCTCCAAAATAAGGTATTTTGATTAGGTTAATTAAAATATTACATGTGAATGCAATGTTACTCCTTTGTGTATTACCCAATTTTAATGTTCATCAGGTGTTTGTTTACCGTGGCAAGGAATATGAGCGGCTAACTGATTTTTGCAATCGTACCCTCAATCAACTTCCAAATGCAGAGCTTATGAACAAATTAACTCCTCCAGGGGAAGAAATCACAGAATCTATGCAGCAATGTATCCTTTCAATTATGTTGTTGAAATGTACATTCACTTTTCTTTTTTCCACCTTCTGGTCCCTTCTCAATTTTGAATGTGTTTTGTGTATGTTTCCCCTTAACTTGCACTCTCAGTTGTCCAGATCAACAAAGTGGAACCGGTTATGGCAGAACGACAACAGAAGCTCACGGGAAGGCCAATCAATGATCAAATTCTTCGTTACCATCGGTAATAGGCATTGTTTGAATTTTAGCAAAACCTTTTTGGCATAAAATTTTCAGCTATTTCCTGGTTTATTGTCATACTTGTAAGTTGATTGCACAGGGGTAATAATAGTCTTCCTTTTCGCTTTACAGTGTCAACAACATCCAAAAGTTCAGGTTTTCTCGCCCTTTTCAGCGCAGAGATCCTTTATTACCAAGTGATGATTCGGACTCAAATGAATTTGCAAGTTTGTGGCTAGAACGAACAGTTCTCGTCACATCTTACCCACTACCAGGAATATTGCGCTGGTTTCCTGTAACCTCATCTGAGACCTACGAGATCAGTCCACTGAGGAACGCAATTGAGACAATGGAGACTGCAAACAAGTATGATCCAACTTCTATATTTTGTTGAATAAATTTTTGGTGCAAACATGCATGATACCCCTCAATTTTGAACAGGAGTCTCCAAGAGTTGATCATTGCGCATTACAATGACCCCAGCTTACCACTCAACCCTCTAAGTATGAAATTAAGTGGTATCCTGGATGCAGCTGTGATGGGAGGAATTACAAACTATGAAAAAGTAATTGATTAGTAAGTTGCATATTAATTTGCATCTGATGATTAAGACCTTAACAAATTGCTGTGTTTCTGTGTGTGCAGGCATTTTTCACTAGTGAATATGTTACGGCACATCCAGAAGAAGCCAAGCAGCTTGCCCGACTCAAAGACCTGATTGCAAGCCAAGTGCCATTGTTAGATGTGGGTGTGCAGGTTCATAGGCAGAGGGCTCCCCCCAGTTTAGGTCCCCTGCAACAACGTCTGGAGCAATGTTTCCGTGAGATGCAAACTCAGGTTGAAGCAAAACATGGGAAAAAGGTTTGTCTACAATCACTGTCTTATTCAATGCCTTAGTATGCTTCGTTTCTTGAAATAGTACAAGTGTGTAACACTTTGATTTCTCCACTGCAGACTTGTGATTTAAAGCTTGACAATCCTCAGTGGACAGCCATCAGACCTTCCAGCACTTCTAGCTCTGGGTTTGATGATTCCTTCTCCAATCGGGCATCAGAGGGCAGCCTCAGCACACCTGAGTGAGTAAGAATAAATTTTCACTGCGGCTGTCTTCTAATTATTTTAATTTCATAATGCTCTTGTTCTTACAGTTCTCAAAATATCAATAACAGAAACCGAGTATCCAGTTTAACCCGCTCTCAAGTTGCTACACTCAAAAGTTTAGCATCATTTAACTTCTCCGCTAATATTGGCTCCTCAGGAACACTTGGAAGACTTAAGTAAGTTTAGAGATACCTATTGTAGTTTGAACATTTATAATTTGTCAACACTGTGTTAAATCCATAAAATAGCCTACATTGAACACTTATAATAACAGCATTTCTTAGTTCCTACAGCTCCCTGAACAATAAAAGTACTTCTAGTCTGAGTGGATCTCTTAACTCAACCAGTACCAAATTTGGGAGATCATCATCCATTGCAACTGATATGGCTGACTCTCCAACTTATATTGAAAAAGAAAACGAACGTGATAAAGACAAAGATGGTAGAAAATCTGAAGGAAAGCGCAGTCGTTTGTCACGCAAAGCAGTGAGGTATGTGACGTATAACTCGGCCCTTAGCAGTATGTTGCGGCATTGTGAAATAGGAAAGAATGGGCATGGTCCTTGATTCTTTTCAAACAGTTAGAATTCATAGACATATATTTTGAATATTGATTCTAGCTTGCTACCTTTACCTGCATGTGCTTGGTTTCTCTTTGTTTCAGCTTGCGTCATGCTAGTCGCAAATCTAAGGATGCACGCCGGTATGAATCAGCTTCATTTCCATTGTAGCTAATAAGCTAAATTTTTTTTCCATCTTTTTATTTTGTTAATAGCTTACTTACAAAGCTGGGCATTATCATTCCATTTGCTTAAAGTCATTAGTTCTAAATTAAGTGTGATATTAAACAAACTCTTGGATCAGCAATTTTTTTTTCTGTTTTGTCCAGGGATTCAAACACAAGCACGGGAGGTACTGGAAACATAAGTAGTAATGGTAATAGTCAGTGGTACACATCTGAAACCACACCATCAGGGCATTTCTCACCTAGTTTAATAACACCTGCCATCACTTCGGTGGGACCTGTTTTTGAGCTCCGTCAAGAGGTATGTTAAAATAATTTTGTGCTGCTGTATTGGTTCATGATGTGTGCTGTCCCTAATGCTCCTTTGGAATGTTGCAGCTTACTCCACAGAGACCTCTCAGGTCTGAGGTGGAAAGGGAGAAGAGGCTTAGCCTCAGTCGGCCAACCAGTGGACAGTTTACTCAAAGTGCATCTGCCTCTGTAGGCGGCCAATCTGGCAGTCATTCGGGCACAAGCAGTAACCGCGATTCCATTGGTACATACTCCCAGCTAATGCCAATTTCAGTTCCTGCATTTCCTGTTTGCTATCTTTTTCTTGCAAACGAAACAAGAATCAAGCTAATTGTTGGTTTAATTGTTGTAGGTACTACAAGTGAGGACGATGGGATTCCACCCCCACTCCCTCTCAAGGTACGCGATGTTGATGTATCGCAGGACACCCCCAATCCTGATGGTAGCGCGGACGCGGACGCTGAGGCGGACGCCGATGCTGACTACTGCAATCTGTTCGGTTCCCCGGATCACGTGCGGAGCGTGCCATCGACACCTAGTCTGCGGGCTAAGGTAGGGAAGAGCACGGGCTGCCCCTGGCTGCCCCTGGCTGCCGCAGGCTGCCCCCGGTCACAACTTCAACACCTTGGAAACTACTCTTCTCTGCTTGCAGGTCCTGCCACCAACTCCCCAGGAAGAGACACCACCTCCCTTACCGTCCTTCGGTATGGCTCCGGACACTTCGGGCGGGACCCCAACGCCCGTTACGGAACCATGACATAACGCGGCCAAACCCTCACAAGGTTTGGCCAACAATAGCTTCTTACACCAGTACATCTCTAAGAATAGTCCCACGGTCCAGCCGTAAGGCAACAAGCACTTGACTCGACTCGTCCGATACCAGTGGTCACACATCTCACCCGGTGCGTTAGCAGAAGAGGAGATATTAATCTGGTCAAAGCAATGTCAATTCTTCAAGTGACAGTGATCTGTTAGTATTATAATATTGATATTGATTAGTACTAAGGGTAGTATACATATCATTGTGCCGTGAGAATATGCATATGTGTTTCAGAGGAAGGCATTTTGATTATGTCTTACAGTTTATTCAGTCATTTTAAATTTGAGCCAATGATGGAATGGAGGGGGGGAGGGGCATTGTGTTGATTGAGGGAGTCTCTTAGTCTGTAGAGTCTCTTACATAATAGACTGTTCGCTTTACCTTCTTCAAACTTTTTAATTTCACTTTATTTTGAAAATGTGCTTTTTCTACTTAATATTATAAGTACAAAACAATCCCTGTAATAGAATGTTTGCTTAGTATTTTTAATTTTTATCCCGTTTTTTTTTTTTAGTTTTTTTTTTTGCTTTTAAATGTTAAAGATTTTTTTCCTTTTTATTAAGGAATAGTTGTAACGGTCCATTTTCCTTGCTCTAGTGTACTATTTTGCTTTAAACTGTTATACCTCTAGTGATTTGGCTACTGCACACTATTAATACACTGAGGAGAATCTCTTTCAGCTGACTTTTCTGTAATATTGCTTCTAGTTCATATTTGTGCAAACGATTGTATGAGCTCTTCATGCCCACTAGGAGCAAAATTACAGACAGCGAAAGAAGTAGCCATCTGATTTGCCGTCCTCGGTGCACAACAATGATGAATATGTGATGCTCTTTGCTTTAAAGATTGTACAGACTTGTGTGGTAATAAACGACAGTACAAAATTTTTTGTGTCTCAGATTTTATTGATTCTTTCCCATAAGATTTTAAAAATTTCATGACATTAAGGCATAGAAAAATCGATTTGCAAACTGCAGTTACTTTATTGAAAACACATCTGGCATAGGCTGACTCGATTATAATAATTGTGGAGGAACTGGCACGCTCAATGAGTAAATTCGCTTCAATAAGTGCAGTCTACAAGTTAGGTATTGACTTAAGTCCTACAGAAGACACTCAGTGGAAACCAGATGAGTAAAGCAAATTTACAGTAGTTACACCATTCCAATAGAAACCGCGTGTGCCATTAGCACTTCAACAGCTTGTAGAGTTTCAAGGTGGATTTTAGTTTCTTTAATCCAATCAGCAGCTAATCTTCGAGAATATCCTTTCAGTAAGTTCATGTAACGTAATGCCTGGAGAAGATCACCTCTATCAACCCAATACCTGAAAACATTTTGAAAGCCATACAAAACATTGCAGGAAAATTAAACACATTCTTATGTTGGGTACTGCTATTCAAAACAGTCTTACCTTGCCTCTTGTATCACGTCTATAGTTGAAATATCAGAAGGAACAGGTTGAGATAGTTTAACAGATGATGAAGTGTAATCCCTAACGTTTGACAGTAAAAAGCTTTGAATCCAGGACAGCAAATAAAGGGAGAGGCTTCCTCCCTCTTCTGGTACAAGGGCTAGGCCCTTGGTAACCTTTTCAACCTGCAATTTATCATAAATAATTTTCATATGTAACTTAAATATCTGAAGCTCGATTTGAGCAAATTTTTCTGGGGAGCTTTAATCACATACCTTCTTAAACCTTTCTATTAATGCTTCCTCTGTGAATACTCCTCGTCTTAGGGCCTCTTCAGGAATGCCTTTCACCACAGCTAATACCAGCTGATCATTTTCCACTATGGAAGATACATTCATTTTGATCAAACTCTATCCAAATCATTAAAAGGAGATAATGGTTAAAAAGGACTTACAGCTAGCAGAATTCAAAGCATCAATTTCCTCCTTAATTGATACAACTTTTTCTTCATAGTGTTTCAATGGTTGCAATCTTCTTAGGGACCTCACAACTGAGTGGCATGCGGACCATAGCATTTGGGATCTAAGAGCAGACTGATCGGCATCAGCCCGTGCTGAACACAAAAACATAAAATTTAGGCACACATAACCAGACAAAAAGCCTAATTAATTAATTTGGAGGGTTTTGTATAGTAAAATACCTTTAACGAGTTCATCAATCTCAGACATTTGGCTCTGCATTTCAGTAAGGACTTTCAAATTCCGGCTCTGAGTAGTCTGAACCAAATCTTGCATTATGGCTCCATGTTTCTCAAGAAGCTTTGCTTCCTGTTGTTCTTCCAAGTCACGAATGGACAACAGATGAGCTTCTGTAGCTCTTGCCAGCTGCTGTGTGATTTGGATCTCACACTCAGCTTTGAGTGCAAGTATCTGTAAGATGTATGATGACATTTGAATGTAAAGTCAAAGTTTAAAACGAAAGGATCCCTATGGAAGAAGATAAGTACATACCTTATCCTTCATTTTCCTCTCCATTTCTTTCCTCATGCCTATCACTTTATCAGATACCTCATTACCAATACGTTCTTGATCTTCAACTGTAGATGCAAAAGATGATAGAGCTCGTTTGATCCGTGTTGACCTATTCCTCTATAAACAAAATTTGTGTGGTTGAGTGGGAAAACAGCTATCAATAGAATTAACGTACTAACACAGGAAATCTACTAACTTCACTCTCACAAATGCGATCTTGAAGCAGTTTCACTTGAAGATAGGAGTAAAGAAGGAAAAGGTCCACTTGAGACGGCTCAATTTTAAGAATCTTTTTGGGTATATCAAGAGATGGGAAGAGGGTGTGTAGTTCATCCTGGATTGAAATAGAAATTTATGACCATGAATTAGAGTTAGTTGATTAATTAACTAATCAATTAACTAGAGTTTTAACTAAAAGGTGACATACCGCAAGTGCTTTTCTAGATTTATCTAATTTTTGCCAAGTACGCTCCGCCAGAGCTTTAAGGTTTCTGTCCTCATTGACAAAGGCAGCAGACTCTTTCATGGCAGCTGCTGATTGATCAATTCTTCTCTTGCTGAGTTCGACAAGATCCTTTGGACCCTCTAATCTACTACTGCCAACTTTCAATCTGAGGTCATTGACCTTGTCCCTACATAAGAAACATTGAACTCAATTGAGAAATTTCTTGAAACAGAAAAAAAATGAAATCATGATTATAGGGAACACTTGATTACATACAAGGTGCTCTTAACTTTAGCCTCCTCTTCTGCCAGAGCTTGGGTAATTTTACTGGTCTTCTCTTGAATAATTCCAATTAGGTCTGGATTGAGGCGGTCTGAGCTTTGATCCACTATATCTGACACAATGATGAGCTGTTCTATAAACAAAAATAGAGAAGAAAAGGGACAATTTTAAGATTGATTTAAGAAAAGTTTAGAGGGTTGGAAGAACACAAAACATAACAAGCATTCACCTTTCAGCAGCTTTCCAATTTTCTTATATGACCTTGTCAATGTGACAGCTGCATCAGAGATAGTTTTTTCAATCCCTTGCAGTTCTTCAAGAGGCACAACAGATCTAAGGGCTTCAATGAAAGAGAGAAAGAGAACAAACAAGTAATAAGTGAGGGAAAGTCTAGTTCAAAAACATATGTTACAACATCAATGTTGATAAAACTCAAGAAATTTCATTGGAGGGAACCCATAGGGGTGTGGTTAAGTGATTGCGTTATAGTTCCTTAAATACATAAGACCAACATAGACAGGCAACATACCTAAAGCAAACAATAACATACGTTGAGAATCAAGCAAAAAACAGTGATCGGAAAGAAAAAAAAAGGGGTTAAATGAGCAGAGCAACCTTAAAAAGGTTGACAATTAAGTTTTTCATGTACAATGTCAATGCAAACTGGTTGGCTAAGAATATTGCCATACATGAACAATTAAACTTGGTTTGAATAAAAAATTTAATTACATGGATTTTTTTTTTGATAAATTTAAGAAGCACTAATACTTTTTTTCAAATGAATAAAAACACTCACTTTGAGAAGCAGACGGCTTTTCAGTTGGTTTAACTTGTTTTTCTTCTGATCGCTTTATGGGCTTTGTCACCTTTTCAGAAGCTGTTTGCAAGAGGCAAAGAGGGGTATAGGTAACATCAAGGTAGCCAGCAGGACACACATTTACAGTTCACATACACATTTACAATCACACAAGGGCAGATGTCTGTTCTCATTGAAAGTTACAACGAGAGAGACTATTAGTAAAAGCAAGCAAAACACCCATAATCATAAATTTCTATCAGAGCTCCAATTTTAAATAACAGTAGATCAGTATCTTTACTCTATGCATTATTCTTCTAGAAATGTGTGTTACGGCACAAATGGATTCATTCCTGGTGCACCAAATGTCACTAGCGGTCATTATTAAGTAGCCATATCTAACTTTCATACTATGAATTAATAATTAAGTATTACAAGACTCAGGAAACTGAATCTTAACTTTTATTTAGGATAGAAACCATTTAATTAAATTGGTCACAGGCACATTTCCTTAATCTCAGGCAGTATTTACCAGAATACAGGACAGCCTTCACTATAAGTCGCAGCCACTGTTTGATTGTGTGGACACTAGCCAAGCCTTTTCTATCAATTAAAATACGGCCTTTTGGATGAAAGATTGTGATGAAGGTGGGTAGATATGAAGAATTGGGAAACACAAAGAGGAATTAGGGACATTCTTCATTTGGTTCATGTGGTAGGCGGTTGAAAGAAAATAATCAGATTGAAAAGGACCATAGAAATAGTTTTAAAGTGTGGTGCAAGGACAGCAATAAACATTTGGGCACACCTTCCAAAACGCATCTAGACAAGTGCACTTTTCCATATAATAATATAATCACTTGGAGAAACTTCGTTTGTCAATCCCAATTCCTGACAATCAAGAACAGTACCTTATCGAATTACATATAAAACTTCGGTTAGCTGCTCAGCAGTGCTAAATGAATAAAATTGGGGTGTTTTAAAGCCATGCTTGTTAAGGTACAACTATACAGGCCTGTCTGCCTACCTCGTTGATCGGTTGCTGCTTCTGGACCAAGTCCAAGCGCACTGTCAGGACCAGAAAACATAGGTTATCCACAATGTCAGATAAGGCTGAATTCCTGTTACACTTGTGGACACTTACGATGAAAGAGTATCCGTAATGGTTTTCTCTTCTTGGAAAACAATTTTAATACCATCATCAGCAAAAGGTACAATGTCCACAACTTGTTTTCTGAAGTCATCATCATATTTGGCATATACCAAGGCTCCTCCACCAGCTAGAAGAACTGTACCAATTGTATACAGTCCTAGCCGAGACTTTTTACTGTAAGACATAATAATAATTTGCTACACTAATAAATTTTAATGTCATGTAAGAAAATTAAACAATCAAAGGGTGGAAAAAAACCAACAATAAACACTTACGGTTTAGGGGCTATTTGAGAAGCCAGCCTCTGTGTTGCTTTACTTGGAGTGAAGGGGAGATTCCGAAACTGAAATGAAAGAAAGGCAATAGTTATGATTCAGAGAAAGGAATGAAGTCGACAGTTGTACAAGCAAATGGCAAGGGATCAGAAAGGGAAGAACAATATAAGAAAAATAGTTTAAAAACCTAATAGATGTTTGATTTAAATAAAATCACAAGAAATACTAATTTCTTTAATTTCTGAGAATCAAACATTGACACTCAAAGTGTTGCAGGGGACAACACACAAGGAAGCAGAGTCCTTCAACATAATGAGATACACAACAGTCCGGGTTGACAATGTTCCCAAACAACTCTATCTGAAAGGCAAGTCTCTGGAAACTCTATAAAAACTGATGTCACACAAGGGCGATAGTCCTGTACGAGGTATTGGAATACAGTGTAGACGTACGTATCTTTTGAAGGTTATTATCTTCAACTAACCTGGATGTGGATGTACCCCGGCAATCTCGAACTAATTCGCATCATTTTGAGGGCGGGCTAGAACTGGGTCTTAATTTAAACAAAACACCAACGTGTGAATTTACAAACTGTCGTTTTCATGCGCTTTAAAGCGAAATATACGACACTGCCAAACTGTCTTGATGGCCCTTTCGTTCGGAGTCGAGCCCCTTCCCCCTTGCCCCTCCTGTTCTACCCCTTTCCCCTCCACAACTCCCCCCCCCCCTCCCTTTTCCCCACGGGGGCACGGGGAAGAGATGAGTGAGAAGGGCTCCGTTTCTCCTTGTTGCCGCAGTGCAAGTCGTAGGGAAGTCCAGGTTGGTTCAGAAAGTCTACAATTCCGTCGTACTGGCAACGATCGTTCTTACAAGTGGCGCCCAGCGGCAGGGGCAATGAACTACACCCACATATACTAGCCGAAGTCCAAGACTTTCAGGTTGAGTCAGATGATATTAATGCTTGCCAGTTCATATCCATTTATTCTTCCCTCAGTATGCGTTCGCAAAGTGGCATTCCTTGCTATGAAATAAAAGAAGAGAGAGGGCGAATAAAACACAGATACAGAGTAAATTTACATCAAAACACTTTATTCCTGCCATATACCGACACGGGCACTTAGCAAATGAATATGAAATATGTCTTTGAAAATAAGAATCCCGCAGCAACATTCACCTTCATTGAGAAATTTCGCGCGGACGTAGCGTGCGTGTGTGTCGAGGGGCGGGCGTCCTCATGCGTGAACATGTCGGGGCGGCCGGGCGCCGGGCAGGACCTCGCCGACGGGGGTTGTCGTTGAGGCCATCCGCACCCACCGCAGCCGCCGCGGCGCGGCCCCGGGGAGGACGACAACACCGCGGACAAGGGTGGGGGTGGTCGCCGGGCTCGGGGGCCCGCAGACTCCGCGTCAGTCCGCCGGCCCGGCCCGCCCGCCCCCGGCCCCGGGCCCGGGACCCCGCCAGTCGACGGGCAGCGCTGGGGCGGAGCGGACGGCCACATCACAGAGCCCCGCGCCGCGGCCCGCGCCGTGCTCCGAGTCCCGCGCCGGCGCCGCGGTCCCGGTCGACGCCGTGCCTCGCACGTCGTGTCGCGTGCGGCCGCTCATCCAGCTCTGCGCTGCCCCGCGCTCCGCGGCGGCGCGTGCCAACAGGTGGCGGGCGCGTGCCAACGCCGCGTGCGGCGGACGCGTGCCGCCCGGCGTGACATGTGACCGCCACCGGCAGCCACCGGTGCCGGTGCCCCGCCACGTGACGTGAATGTAAGCGGGCCGGCGCGGCCCGGCGGCGGTGAGGGCCGCTCTGACCGCCTCGCCTTCCCCCGCTGCGCACCGCCCGGCTGCCCTTTAAGACCTCAGCGGCGACGGTTACGTGACGGCGTGGCGGAGACACAGTCAAGCGAGGTACGTCCACGGAGCGCGGGCAGCCGGGCGTCAGTGAGTGCGAGAGAGAGAGAGAGAGAGAGAGAGAGAGAGAGAGAGAGAGAGAGAGGGGGGGGGGGAGATGGAGAAAGAGAGACGACGCAGAGCGAGGACCTGCCAGGCGAGACACGTGCATTACTGTGCGTGTCGCCCGCGGGCGCCCCCTCGGCAGCCGGCGCGGCGCCTCTAAGTGTGTTGGCGCCGCGTGGGCGCGGAGTCACACGAGCCCCGCCGCTGATAAGAATCGCGCCTCCCTAATCAGCCGCTCGTGTTGCCCGGAGCGCCGGCGGCTCGGCGGCGGCTCGGCGGCGTCCTCCCTCCGTGCCGCGGCGAGGGTCTTGGCGGCGCCGCCGTCGCGCGCGCGCGCCCACGCGTGCGGTGCGCTTACACGGCTCCGGCTCGCGCCCTTGGCCACACACGGCCCTGGTTTGTTCCGCACGGTAATGGGCCCGGTTCCGCCCCTGCCGCAAGTGCGAGATGTTCAACCCTCCCTTCCCTCCTCTCCCCATGCCCCCCCCCCCCCCCCCCCCTCCCGCTCCCCTCACACGCTTGGAAACGAGGTGACTGTGACTCCGCACTCCTCCAAGTCGTAATCAGAATCCTATTTTCGCCCATCGGGCCGCGTTTGTCATCGCCAAATAATGTTCACCCCCTCCCCACTCTCTCTCTCTCTCTCTCTCTCTCTCTCTCTCTCTCTCTCTCTTTCGCTCTCTCTCGTCCCAAGAGAAACCACGCTCTTCTCTGTCTAGCTCACGGCGAGCTTCATGCCACCGTGTGCGTGTGTGTGTGTGAGTGAGAGAGAGAGACATACTTATCCCGACTCGTGGAATTTGATACGGAGTGGCAGCAGTAGAGCCCGTAACAACGCCCCCCTCCCCCTCCTTCTGTCTCAGTCGGACATGGCACAATGTCACCGGGACTGAAAATTATTCGTCACCGCACAAAAAAAATCAAAGAGCATAAAAAGAGGTCCAAAATGTGATAAGCGGTTGGTAAAGGCGCGTCGGTACAGATGCGTACATTTCGTGCTTTCATTAAAAACCCTTTTTCGAACACTGTTTTGAGTATGACGTAAAAAATTCACATTAAAACAAATTGTAGCGTATGAATTGGAGGTGGGGCGAGGAGCGAGTGAGAGAGAGGGAGGGAGAGAGAGAGGGGGGGAGAGAGAGAGAGAGAGAGAGAGAGAGAGAGAGAGAGAGAGAGAGGGAGGGAGAGGGAGGGAGAGGGAGGGAGAGGGAGGGAGAGGGAGGGATGGAGAGAGACAGAAGACGTTAGAAGCGGCGGGCGGGTGGAGGAGATGCGGCGTGGCCAGACGCATGGATCGACAGAGAGCCGCCGAGCAGAGATGCCATTCATGGAGGCTTAGCGTCATGTTACCGCGCTCGGACGGGGCGGGACGGGACGCGACGGGACAACAGACCCGGCTTGCAGCGATGGCGGCGGTGGCGGCGGTGGCGGCGGGAGCGGCGGGGGCGGCCCCACAGACTCGAGTCTGATACACGGCGCACAAAAGCCCCGCGGCGCCGTTGGTTGTTTCTGTGTGGTACGTCCGCCGTCCGTGTGGTACCCGCGGCGCGGCCGGCAGCGCCGTGTCTCTCACTGCCTGCCGGCCTCCCCCGCCACCCCCGCCGGCCCCGCCGCCCCCGCCGCCCCCGCCGCCCCCGCTACGCCCAGCCTCCCCCGCCCTGCTGCCCCCGCTCCCGCCCCCGCGCCGCCCCCGGACCGGCACGGCCCCGCGCTTGCTACTGACAGGTCTTTAAGGACAGGCCGACGGCTTTCGCGCAGCCTTTCGCAGCGGCAGCGGTCCTTCGCGGGCCCGTTGCTTCGCCGCGCTTCGCAGAGAGCTGTGGCGCGGCGCTTCGTGTCTGCTCCGGCCCCGCGCTTTTGTTCCAGCGGGCAACAACGGAGATCACCGGCAGCCGGCGGCGCGCCGCGGGATCATCCCGGAGGAGAAAAGTGCGGCAATTCAAAGGGAAATGCCGCAGACTAAACGGCGATAGCGAATGCTCTTTAGAGAGGGAAAGAGAACAAGCGAAAACATCTCGACTTGAGAAAGGGGGCGGAGGATGGGGGGGGGGGGGGGGGAGAAAATTGTAAGGATCTGTGTATAACAGGCTGAATGCTGGAAGCCTCTGCACAGAGTGTTGCACGGATTAGTGCGTGTGTGTGTGTTAGAGAGAGAGAGAGAGAGAGAGAGAGCGCAGACTTGTTGCCGCTCCCTTCCAGAATCCCCTCACATCCGATCTGTCTGGGCCGGGCCGGCGGGGAGTGACAAGTCAGGCCTCAGCCGTGCGGTCTGGTGGCTGGTGTCCCCGGCCGGGGCGGGTGGAGCACCCCGACACAGGTTACCCCCCCCCCCCCCCTCCCCTTATTGGCACTAATGCGTTTCGGAAAAGTTCTCGCCGCCTCCCGCCCCGCCCGCACCGTCGCCAGTCTGCCAGCCGTCTGCTGCCGCGCCACCGCTGTATGGCGATTCAATAAATCACCCGTCCGCACTGACGGCGGCTGCCAGCCGTGACCGCCCGGCACGGGCGGGCAGGCAGAAAGGCAGCCGGCAGGCAGAAGGCGGCCGGCCGCGAGCCTTGCATATGTCCTCGGGCCCCCCGGGGCCCCTCCGGATTCCAGTGCGGGTGCCATGGGATTTCATCAAGTGGTCCTCGTCCCTTATTCATGACGCCATGAGCAGTGAATGGCGGCTCATGGCGCTGCCGCCCTGATTGCAGTGGCACGGGGGCGCCTGTGGGTCTGCGGGGCGGGCGGGCGGGTGGGTAGGCCGGCCCGGCGCACAGCGCTGCCCGGCGGGCCGGCCTACCCGCCGCTCCGCGGGCGCCACCGCCGCCACCGCCGCCACCGCCGCCACCGCCTCCTTACCGGACGGGACGAGGTCCGCCACACGGCCTTGTGTATGGACTCGGTCAGCGCTCGGTTTGGCAAGCACGCATAGAGAGACAGGAGAGAGAGAGAGAGAGAGAGAGAGAGAGAGAGAGAGAGAGAGAGAGAGAGAGAGAGAGAGAGAGAGAGAGAGAGAGAGAGAGACCACGCACACAGTCACCACACCGGTTAGGTATTTTGAAAAAAAAATTAAATCGTTTTATTATATTTTTTGTCACGAGGAATATAGTAATTGGCAGGTGCGGTGTGCGGCGGCCTCGTGGACAACCGCGTTAAACGCGAGATAAAATGAGCACGGCACCGTGCTGCTTCGGGGAGGGAGGGGGGGGGGGGCGTGTGATGATCGCTTTTAGGGGTTATTACAACTTGTGCGGGGGCGAGCGAGGAGGGTGGGGTGGGAGAAGGGGGGGGGGGGGGGAGGCTGCCACCGCGCGCCAGTGAGGCGATGCTACATATAAGCCAAATTACGGGCCTCCCCCCTCTATCCTCTCCTCTCCCTCGTTGGGCCCCCGTCTCTCTCTCTCTCTCTCTCTCTCTCACTCACTCACTCACTCACTCACTCACTCACTCACTCACTCACTCACTCACTCACTCACTCACTCACACTCACTCACGCTGCATAAACTAGCGTGCTCTCAAAACTAGGAATAAGGGTTGGGGGAAGGGTGGGTGTAGATTGTTTCTGTCCGTCCCTATTTTAGGGTCTTTGTTCATCGTTACGCGATCCCATGACCACACACACACGAACGGTATCAGTATCCGCATATCCATAAATCATAGAGCATATCATAGCAGCTGCGTGCAGCAGTGCTCTCCCCCCCCCCCCCCCCACCCTCCTTGTACCTGTTACGCTATCATCGCGGCGTGGCAGACATACGATATTCGTGCGGTAAGCAGACCGGATACAGCCCCCCCTCCTCCCCATCTACCCCACTGATTCGCAGCCGATGCTCCATTGTTTTCCCCCTCCATATATGTGACTACTGTGACGTTCGGCGCCGCCCCCTCCACTCCCCACCCCGCCCGCGGCGTATGTGCATGCATGGCGGTGCAGCACTGCACCACACCACACGCACCGCAATACGCCCCCTCCCCCTTCTCTCTCACACTCACTGCGCACGAAACCACGCACAATTTGCGACGCCCGCGGGACTTGAGCACCCCATACTCCGTGCCGCGGCGGGGAGAGCACTCTGCTGGAAGCCCTTCTTCTCCAGTCGGCAGCCGCGTCTCCGTGCGCTCACGGTGGTTGTGTGAGACACGCTGGCCACCGGCCGCCCCGGCAGGGAGACAGTGGGAGCCGGACAGGGAGGAGGCGGCCAGGCGCTGCACCCAGCCAGCGCAGGCAGCCAGCGCGGCCGCGGCGGCTGCCTGCGTAGTGGTGCTGCGTTTCGCCGCTGCGCTCTGCTGACGCTGCGGATAATTGTACGGGACATTGACGTGGTAATTGAGAGGAGAGGAGGAGAGGGGGAAGGGAGGGAGGGGAGGGGGGAGGGAGGAGGGACCCCCGGCCTGCCGCACCGCACGTCTATCTGCAGGAGCTGTTGCAGTCCAAGTCATGTACATGACTAAATAATTGGCTATTAGCAGATCCAAACGGATGGTGGATTGGAAACGCCCCCTCCTCCTCCTCCTTCTCCTCCTCCTCCCTTTTCTTTGCCCCCCCCACTCCCCCCAGTGTACACGGTCAGATTTCTCTATCTGAGTGCTCTCTAAGTTTCTCTGCGCTGGGAGTCTCTCTCTCTCTCTGTCTATCTCTATCTATCGTTCTCTCTCTCTCTCTCTCTCTCTCTCTCTCTCTCTCTCTCTCTCTTCTCTCGTCCTTGACGGGGGAGGGAGCTGGCTGGCCGCGCGCTACCACCACAGCGCCAGTAGCGACGGGCGCTGTCCATGTCATGTGTCAGCGCGGAAGCAGAGAAAAAATCCAAGTTACGTTTGAGGCCATCCTGCCCCGCGCGTCTCGATTCCATCAATAATTTGGAAGCCAGTGCCCCCCCCCCCCTTCTCCCTCACCCCCCCCTCTCTCTCTCTCTCTCTCTCGCTCGCTCCCTCTCTCTCCCTCTCCCGCGGTGACGGTGACAGCCAGCACTCGGGGTTTCGTCATTACCGCCGAGGCCCGAACTGCTGACATGAGACTGCATCAGTGGGCCGCCACACCACTACTGTTGTGTCCTGTTCTGCTGCACAGCGCAGAGCCAAGGGCGCGGTGAGCGAGAGAGAGAGAGAGAGAGAGAGAGAGAGAGAGAGAGAGAGAGAGAGAGAGAGAGAGAGAGAGAGAGAGAGACGGACGGACAGACAGACAGACAGACAGACAGACAGACAGACAGACAGACAGACAGACAGATAGACAGATAGACAGATAGACAGACTGACAGAGGCAGAGAGCAGAGAGATTTGATATTTGTTTGGCTGCTGAAGGCATGCTGAACTAGACGTGTTTGAAAGTTGATGTATGAAGGCTCTGGGGTTGAGAAATATCGTGGTGCGTAGATAGAAACCACGTCGCAGGGATTCTGCTGGGTTAAAATCGATTTCAAAAGTGGATTTTTGGTATGCACCTGCCGTTTTTTTTTATAAAGTTGCACGCGCGACGCATTTAAAATATATAGCAGAGGGAACGAGAGGAGAAAATAAAATATCGGTTTCGAGTTTGTGCCGTGCGTGTGCGGCCTTGGAGGAACATGGCGACCTTGAACTGAAGGTGACACACTTGCTGCGGTAGCGGCAGCTCGGGGCGCACCCCCTGCACACGCACACGCCACAGCAGGGGCAGTAATAACTAACGGGGCCGTCCGCTAAGCTCCCCGGTGACCGCAGCGGCAGCAGCAGTAGCGGCAGCAGTAGCGGCAGCAGCGGCGGAGCAGCGGCGGCAGTAGCAGTGGCAGTAGCAGCGGCAGTAGTAGCGGCAGTAGCAGCGGCAGTAGCAGCGGCAGTAGCAGCGGCAGTGGCAGCGGCAGTAGCAGCGGCAGCAGCGGCGTGGGCACAGCCGTCCGTCTCGGGTTCCCGCACCTACGTACAGTGTACGGTGCAGGGACCGTGCAGTGCGGAACACCGCCGGGAAATATGTGGCTCAGCTGTTGATCAAGTGGTTACGTGATTTATTCTTTAATTGTTTTTTGGCTCGTTGACGTTTTTGTAAAGTGGACCTAAATAGGAAAAGGACAGGAGAATAATTTTGGCTCATGGCAGCTTACTTTTAAGTTCAGAACTGTGGAAAATCCCTTGTTTGTTTTTGGTCCGGAACGAATCCACAATTCATATAGCGCCCCCTGAGTACTTTTGCGCTTGTCCGGACCCCCAAGTTCGGCGATTGGCTTGACTTGGACGACAGGAGGAGAGAGAAGGGGAGGGGGAAGTCAGGGAAGCAGCCGTGCTTCAACGGGGTGCGAAAATAGGAGAGGGGGGATAGAGATAGAGAGAGAGAGAGAGGGGATAGAGCGAGAGAGAGAGAGAGAGAGAGAGAGAGAAAGAAAGGGAGGGGGAGGGGGGAGGGGCAGACAGGCAGACAGACAGAGACGGCGTGCAACTCGCGTGTCCCCCGTCCCGTCCCGTCCGTGGTGTATCTTGTTCTGTCCTAGCAAAGCTCGGGAAGGGAGAGGGGAGGGGGGGGGGGAGGGGCGATGAGAGTGGCCTTGCGGTCTGGCCGGCGGTTGCCGTCGGTGGCCTAGAGGACCTCGGCCAGGGCCTCGGCCAGGACTGCTGTTCGCGCTCTTCCGCACGCGGATGACATCTGCTTGGCGGTCCCAGCGTTTCCGACGGCAAGCCCTCACCCTCCTCCCTCACCCCCTCCTCCCTCCCTCCTCTACCGCCAAATAGTCGAAGGCGGAGGTATGTGAGGGAGGAGGGCGAGGCCCACCGGGGGCCTGTAAGTTATACCACATTCCAGTGCCAGTGGGCCGGTAGCAGCCGGTGAGCGGGGCGGCGGCGGGGCGCGCGAACCCCCCGAACTTGTCGCCCCGCGCCTGTTGGCTTCCACTCCTCGGCTGCACCGGCGGCGCCACCAGCCCTGCCCGCGCAGGTGACGCTGGCCAGATCACAGCCACGGCCGCCGCCGGGAGAAGTGGCCGCCGCCCTCGAGCTCGGCGTTAGACTGGCCAGTCTCTGCACGCGCTGCCCGACTGCATCCGGCGGAGATCCGACACGGTCCCGCTCCGAGCAAAGTTGGCGGCGGATGGATGTCGGGGTGTCGACGACGCCGGTGAGCAGGAAGGATAACCCGACCGGTGGCGCCGGCGGCAGCGAGGCGGGGTGGGACGAGGCGCGGCCTCACCACCACGCCGTCAGCCGTCAGCCCCCGAACACCCGCACCTCGGCGTGGGCGCCGTCCGGGTCCCGGGTCCCAGTCCTGAGCCCAGGGCCCCGGCCTGCACCGCCTCAGCTCGACTTTGCGACCGCGGTTGACACAGGACCCGGGCCGGGGGGGTCCGGCCGGCCCCGGCCCGGTCCGGGAGGATTAGCAGCCCCGAGCTGCGAGGGCTGACGGCGGGGGCGCAGCCGCAGCGCCTCCTTACGTATTCGGCCAAATCCTCCGCAAAAGTCGGGCCCGTGGCAGGCGTGGCGGCGGCGGCAGCGGCGGCGGCAGCGGCGGCGGCAGCGGCGGCAGCGGAGGCGGCAGTGGCGGGGAGGGGACGAAGCTGGCGTCCGGGAGCCTGACCGGAGTCCCCGGCAGCCTCGGACACAGCACGGCCGCGGCGGCAGCACGCCACAGGGACGAACAGACTACCTCGCGCTCTAATTCCTCCCCCTCAAATTAAAATAATAAAAAAATTAAGCGCCGGAATGTTGAGAGAGGTTGTGCTGAGAGAGGCGCGTAGGCGCCCGTTCGTCCGGGGCGGCCGGGACCCAGTTCGCCAGCCCCCCCCCCCCCCCCCCCCCCCCCCCCCCCACCATAACCACCACCACCGCTGCGCCGCCGCCACGCCCCGAGGGAGGGCAAGCAAACCGTTCTGCCCCGCCGAGACAGCCGAGGCTTGTTTCCTGTTTCGCAGAACTGTCCGCCATGTTCCGCCGCCGTCGCCGCTGCCGCCGCCGCCGCCCTGCCCCGCTGCTCTCCATCCCCATGTGGGCGGCGTGCGCGGCGCGTCCCACGGCGGAGGCCGCGAGCCTTATTAGGAACCGGGGCGCCGCGAAGAGAGAGAGAGAGAGAGAGAGAGAGAGGGAGAGAGGGAGGAAGAGAGAGAGAGGAGATGGCCTTGCCAGCACTCTCTGCTGCGTGCGACGGCCGCGGAGCCGGAGCCGTCATGGAATCTCCATGTCATCTTGTCCACTTCCGCTCTGGGCATCTCTCCGGAATACCCTACTGTATAAGAATGAGACCTCTTCGAGAAAGCGACCGAGATGAAGCTCGCCGCTCTTTGCAGTTTGCATTGCTCGAGAGGGAGGGAGAGAGAGAGAGAGAGAGAGAGAGAGAGAGAGAGAGAGAGAGAGAGGGGGAGGGGGGGGGGGGGGGAGAGAGCGGGTGTGAGCGCTGAGTGATGCATGCCCGGACCCGGAGCCACCTGTCACAACGGGGGTGACTCGCCCGGACTCACCCACACGCCTCTGACACGGGAACTATCCCGCTCCACACCGTCCCCCAACAAACCCCGGCGCAGTTTGCAGCGGCGGGATGAAAAAGTAATCGAATAATAAAAGAGTAAATAATGATTTATCGCATCGGAGGGGGGAGGAGAAGTGTTGAATCGCGCGTGCGGGTAGAAGCAGAGCAGTGCAGATAGTAGCTGGTCGGTGCGGCGAGGAGAGAGAGAGAGCAGCCAATGTGACGATGGGAGTGGCGGTGGCTTGTGGTGCCGGTCCTGGCGGGGGCGGCCGGGGGGGGGGGGGGGGGGGGGGCGGGGGGCCTTCTTTTATTTTGTGTGCTGTGCGGCTGAGCCGATTGCAAAGCCCCTTTATCTATCCTCCTACCTCCCCCCCCCCACCTCCCTCCATCCTCGTATTCACAAATCTACACGCGCCGCTCTGTGGAGCGAGCAAAGAACAGAGGCGAGGAGGGGTCACTCCGCGGCCAGCAGGGGAAAATGGTTTTCAGGGGCAGCGGCGAATGCTCCTTGACGGAAAGAGAGAGTGTTTGTGGGCGGTGTGTGGGCTAAGAGAGAGAGAGAGAGAGAGAGAGAGAGAGAGAGAGAGAGAGAGAGAGAGAGAGAGAGAGAAGCAGAGACAGAATATTAAATCGTCTGTGAAAAAGGTGCGCCCGCGCCCGCGCCCCTCCCATCCCCCTCCTCCTACTCCAGCGCCGAAACTTTTACTTTACCGGCGTTTACCGTTCCGTTGTATACATAACAGCAGCGTACAAAGAATAAAAAAAGGAAGGGGAGACGGGCGGGGGTTCAAGAAAAAGTGAGCTAGTTAATAAAAATCTTTAGTTTTCAGGCAGACGGCTGAGAAATAAATAAGAACGCGTCTGGGGGGGGGGGGGGGGCTGGATAATGTGTGGAGCGCACGTGTGCCGCCTGCCGGCCCGCCGCGGCCCGCCGCCCCCATCCCGCAAACAGCGCACAGCGCCGCACCGCGCCCTGAGGGAGAGGAGGAAAATAAAATGTCAGAGGGAGAGGCACAGAACCGGAACGAAGGGAAAACCTCTAGTAGAGAGGAGGAGGGGGCGGGGATACCGGTTAAAATCATGCGCTGAAATTCTGTACTGCGAAGGGGATGAGCCCGACCCGTTACCGGGAGTCCCGCAGCAGCCGCTGTGATTCGGGGGTGCGGAGCTCGCGCCGCCACCGTGTAAGGCAGCGCAGCCTGCCGTGTCGAGCTTCGCCACCGTGTCAAAGAACCTCCCCGCGACACGCACACGCACACGCACACACAAACACACACACACACACACACGCACACACACACACACGCGCGCGCGCGCAGAGCGCACCTCAAGTGCTAGCGCAGCTTTGCGCCTTCACCGCCGCGCATTACTCCATAGGAAGTTTCTCCCACTCCACTCTCTCTCTCCTTCCTCTGTAACGACGCTTGCCGCGAACAGTCGCCGACACCCCCGTTTCGGGCAAAACTCGATCTGTCCGTCTCTCTCGCTCCCCATGCCATCCACCTACACCGCCCCGCCGACACCGCGCCGCCGTCTCGCACTGCTGGGCAGGGAGAGGGCAGGTCTATTCGCGAATGACTGGAGATTCCTCGTTGCTCGCCGTGCTTCCAGAGCGGAGAGGTTCGTGGAATAATCAACTTTTCGGACCGGCGGGCCGGCGGAAGGGCGGCCGCGGTTCCTGCGGGGTACAGTACAACTCCTCGCCTCTGTGCTGGGCGGCAGCGGCGGCGGCGGCGGCGGCGGCCCGCGAGCCCCCGTCGGACGGACGCCGCCCAATAAGTTCTGTCCGCCCCATTAGTTAGTTCCCACGGCGGCTTTCGGTTCGATCGGAGACCGCCGGCGCCGGCGGCATAGCAAAGGCCGAGGGCCGAAGCGGCGCTGCACCGCGGACGGGAAGGCGGTGGCAGAGGCTGCGGCGGCGCAATACGGCGAGGTGCAGGGGAGGGGACGCTGGGAAGCGCAGCACCCAACAAGGGCAGGGCCGAGGGCAGGGCAGGGGGGTGGGGGGTAGGGGGCTCAAGTCGATGGCAGTCGTCGACGACACAGCGACTCCCGCACCCCTGGCGCCATGCAACGTTGCAGCCCGAAGCCAAAAGCACTCAATCAGCATCACTGTGAAAAGTTTTGTTGAAAATTTGTTGAAAAACAGTTTGCCAGGCAAATTTTCCCATTTTTTTTTATTAAAAAAAAGGAAATCCAAAGGGCGTTATATCCAGAACATTGTTTCCCGGTATGGTGATCACATAAAATTATACAATTTTTCCATTTTTTTTTGAAAAATTACAAACTATTTTCCAATTAGTTAGTTCGAATTTTTAAGAGAATGTGTTACAGTAATGACTAGCGCGGCGGGGGGGGGGGGGGCTTCCAGTGGTTAGGCCGATGGGAGCCGTAGGGACCTGTCCGTCTGTCCACGACCCATACAGCCGGGGGAGCCCCCTCCCCTCCCCTCCCCCGGTCTGAGCCGAGAGCCGGGCTTCTCTGCTTCTCTGGGATGCCAACGCTCCGGCGCCTAATCTGCCATTCATAACCAACGCCCTCCGATACAGAGCCCTTCGACAAACGGTGGGAGGAGGGGGAGGTGGAAGGGGCTAGTGTTGTGCGGGACCCTCAATCATGACGCGAGGAGAGAGTGAGTGAGAGATGGTGCGTGTGAGCGAGAGAGACAGAGAGAGGATTAGAAGGAACGAGGAGAAGCTGCGGGTGCTGGTGCAGCAGCGCCGCGCACCGCGGGCACCACCGCCGGCAGCAGTGTTCTCACGCCTTTCCGCGGTTTCTTTTTTATTTTTGTAAAAATGTCGCTCTCCCGTTCTGTCGCTCAATGCGCCAGCACGGCGGCGGCGGCGACTCTCCGCCGCGGGGCGGACCCCCTGCGAAGCTGTCCCCGCCTCTCCGCGGCTGCGGCCCGCCCCGTAAAGTGTCTGTCTACGCGTCCCTTTGCCGTCTGCGCGGCTCCCGGGCGACACCCGCTCCAGACAATCAAGTGCTATTTCTGCTGTCGCTACCGTTGTTGTTGTTGTTGTGGATTGGGATATGTAAATTAGTGAGGCCTCGTGCGGTTGTCCGTCCCGAGTGCAGCACGTGAGCTGGCCGAGTTCGATACTACGGTGGTGTGGCTGCCCCGCCCCGCCCCGCCACCCTCTCGGTCGTTGTTGCCTCGTTCTCTCTCCACGGCGGCGGCACGGCGGCGTCCCGGACCGTGGAGGCACAGTGCGGCAGCGGCACACAACAAGGCGCCCTGATTCGTGATGGAGGCAAGCGCAGCGCGGCGCGGTGGAGGGGCGCAGCGGCGCAGCGCATGGGACGCCCTCTGGCCGGGCTACGCCGCCCCGCCGCCTCGCCGCCTCCGCCGCCCCCCGCGCTCCGCTTTGTGCCACGCGTGCGTCTCACGCCCCGACAAGACATTTCTTTTTGTCTCCCGGAAAAAAAAGTAATTCCGCATTGCATTATATTCCTGTCCACCACCGCTCCGCTGGTTTGCAAAGCAGTGGACACATATGGAAAGTGCAAGAGGGTTTTCCGAAACAACATTTTATTTGCAGACCCCCTGCAATAAAATATGACAGTCTGTGGGGGGGGGGGGGGGGGGGCACAGCCAGAGTTGTGGCGCTCGCCGTGTGCGTATTTGTATGTATGTGTGTGTGTGTGAGGGGAGGGGTGCAACACAGCGGAGAAAGAGGCGGCTTTGCCCAAGATTTGGCCCGTGCCGGAAAGTGGCGCCCTCTGCCTCGGCTTTCAACTCGAGTTGCGGCGCGGCATGGAGAGGGCCAGGCGTGGCGGTGCGGTGCGAGAGGGAGGGGGGGATTGAAGGAGTGAGTGAGTGAGAGAGAGAGAGAGAGAGAGGGTGAGAGAGAGGGAGAGAGAGAGGGAGAGAAGGAAAGAGAGGGTGAGTACGTCGCGCGGCGCGCGGCCAGGACTATGGTGCGACTTATCGCGTTCCCCCTGTTGCAGGCCAGGCGGTGAGGCGGGCCGGAACCCATCCCCGACACCCTCCCCATGCCATGGAGCGCTGGGAGCGGCGGCTGGTGCTGCTGCAGCGGCGCGAGGCCCGCGGGGCTGCGGGGGCTGCGGGGGCCGCGGGGGCCACGGTGGCCGCGGGGGCCTCTGCCGGGGCCGCCGCCGCCGTCCGGAGAGCTCGCGCCGTCGCCTCCGCTGCGTCGCCGCCGCCCCCCTGGGAGGAGCTGGCGGGGGGGCTGGGCGGCGGCGGCGGTGCCAGCGGCAGCACGGCCCAGCAGGCCATCCCGGACGCCGCCGTCCCCGGGGACGCCCTGACCACCAGCAGCACGGTCAGCATGGGCGTCATCAGCCCCACCGCCAAGTCGGAGGAGCAGTGCCTGCAGTACTACCAGAACTTCGTCGTGCCGCCCGGCGGTGAGTACAGGGGCGTAATAAGGGGGGGGGGCGATGGGGGCGATCGCCCCCCCCCCTTTGGTCCCCAAAGTGTGGACTTTTGGCGGCGAGCGAAGCGAGCCGCCCCGCTTGTGTTACGGTGTCCGTCTGTCTTCGCCTGGCCTCTGGCCTGCGCTAGCGGCCGGGATGGGAGGGGGAAGGGAGAGAGTTAATTTGTACTCACCTGCTTGTACAGTTGTAAAATTTTAATAAATCGACGAAAAGTATATTTTTTGTAACTAAAATAACGTTTTTGCTCCTGAAAGTAGGCAATATGCCACACAATCGCCCCCCCCCCCCTCTCTGCCCGACTAATTACGCCCCTGGGTGAGTACGGCCTACTCGCGGCTCACCGATGTTGTTCCCCCGAGATGTAGACAGATGAGAGTGTGCACGTATGTGTGTGTGTGTGTGTGAGAGAGCGAGATATGGATATATATATATATATATATATATATATATATATATATATATATATATATATATAGAGAGAGAGAGAGAGAGAGAGAGAGAGAGAGAGAGAGAGAGGGGGAGGGAGGGAAGGAGGAAGAAAGAGATGGATAGGGCGTCTCGGTGGACATAGACGTCACCAAGCAGGACCCTGCCTGGAAATTAAATTAAATCCTCGCACCTGCAGTCAGGAGGAGTCCGCTCTCCGCCGCTCTCTCTCTCTCTCTCTCTCTCTCTCTCTCTCTCTCTCATACACTCACTCGCTGCGCATGTTCCCACGAGGGCTCCACGGGGCCCAGCCAAGCGTGGACGACCTGGTGCGCGCGAACTTCCCTAGCGTAATGTTAGGAATCCCATATCCATACATTTCTCGTATTTTTTGTTCTCTCTCTCTCTCTCTCTCTCTCTCTCTCTCTCTCTCTCTCTCTCTCTCTCTCTCTCCTCTCCGGGCTGTGAGGATGGTCGGCAAGGGCGGGGCCGCGCTCGTGTTCCGCACGGCAGCGCCGCGGTGGTGGTCCGCCCTACGGTCCGGCCGGCTCAGCCAGCCGCACTCGATATGCGACCTGAACATGAATTACTCCCAATATCTCTCTGCGGGGGGGCGGATCGGCGGGGCGCCGGGCGGGTAGGCAGCGCCGACCGAAGCACGCACGCGCGTCGTGCGGGATTGCCTATCCTCGGATGCGCGGGCGCGCGACGCGGCGGTGGAAGCTGCTGCTGCGCCGCCGACCGCTGGCCGACCCCTCCCTGCCGCACTCGGGGACTGTCGGTGGTGGTGGTGGTGGTGGTGGTGGTTGGTTGGGGGGGGGGGGGGCGTGGTGCCGGCGGCGGGTTCTATGCAGAGCTTTCCGTTAGTTTTAGGAACGGTGGCGGGGCGACGATGACGGAGGCCAATCTGTGTTGTCTGGCTCTACTCTAAAATGATTATTTAAAAAAGCCTCAAAACAACAGAACCAAAATTAATTAATTAGTGCGCGGCTGGATATTTTTATTCGGGCAGCGCGGCGAGGACAGTGTAGCGTTCGACCTCGTTAAAAACAGGCTCCGTGCGCCGGCGGCTACTGTCCGTGCAAATAGCGCACACGCGTTGGCTAGAAACAGTGGGAGCGACACAGAAGGCGAGAGAGAGACAGACAGACAGACAGAGAGAGACAGAGAGGGGTAGAGAGGCAGGGGATGGGGGCGGGAGCCCGCCGGAGCCCGCCGGAGCCCGCGGCTCAAAGTGTGAGTCCGCGCGGGTGGGCGTAGGGAGGGGGAGGCGGCTGAGCCGTGCCGGGCAGGTGGCGGCCCGTGGCGGCCGCTCTGTGCCAAGTGTTCCTCTCTCTGGTTCGATCTGCACCGACGCCGCGACATTTTCTCCCTGCCGCGCCCTCGTCGGAAGTCACCCTTCACATGCAGCCGCCCGTGCGTTTTCACGATTTTCTCTGAGAAACCCACGAAACCCCTTTTGTTACTCTCACTGCTTGCTCGGTGCCCTCACATATATATTTTTCCTTTTTTTCAACAAGCAAAATACGGGAGGATGAAAAAAAATATGAAGTCTCAGCCCGGGACAACTCTTGCTTGTAAACACGGGGGAAATGTGAATCCGCGGGGAGCAGGCTGTTGTTCCGAGCGCGGGGGAGTGGGGCCGGGGGGTCCTCAACTTGGCTGAAAGGAAAAATGACCGTCCTCGGTCTTCAATGACGGCAAGACACCGAGGAGCAAGGCAAAAAAAAAAAATGAAGTAAAAAGAATATACAGGTGCCCGGCTATTTTTCTTCCCATTTTCTTCCACTCCTCGCCTCGTCGAGTTTCTCTCCCCTTTTTTTTGTTCATCCGCGGACGTCCGTCAGTGGAGCGGTACGGCACAAGAACTAAAGTAGCCGGCTGCGCTCCTGGTCCGGCCCGTCCCAGCAGCGCGGCAGCGCATCCGCCCCGGTATTACCCAGGGCCCCCAGCGGAGCCGGGAGTTGGGATTATTTTGTAACATTTTTATGGACAAAAAATATCTTCGTCGTGTATACTCTCATAGTTTGGTCATATTAAATTTTTTTAAATTTCAAGCCAGCTTTATACGACTTGGAGACCCTTCCCCCCTGCCCCTAATTGTGGAATTTCGGTAGTCCGATGAGCTATCTAGCTGGCAGCGCCCTGATCTCTGCTCTCCTCTCCTCAGCTGACGAGGCAGCGGCAGCGGCCCGGGGGGAGCGGCCTCGGCGGGAGAATAGCTCAGAGCAGAGGGGCACAGAGTGGTCGTGCGTTGCTTCCTGGCACGTCCCGGCCGTGGCCGCCACTCGGCATCCACCGCCGCCGCCGTACTCACTCGCACTCATGCCGCTAGAACCCCCTCGCCCCGCCCCCCCCTCTCTCTCTATCTAGGGGGCGCTGAGTGACAAGGATGGGACGTGATGGGAACCTTCTCCTCCCAAGCCCCCCCTCCCCCCACCTTACATTTACACCGTTTTAGCCCCCTTTTGTGCGGCGCGGGGCCCATGAGGGGTAGCGGGGGGATGCGTTAAGTGTTTGGAGCCGGTTTGCTGCGGGCGCAGGCTCCGCTTCTTACACGGAGGGCCATTGAAATCCGTGGTGGCGACGCTCTGTATGGGCTCCCCCGGCTCCCCGGCTCCCCGGCTCCCCGGCTACCCCGGCTCCCCCGGCTCCCCCGGCTCCCCGGCTCCACCGACTCCCCGACTCCCCCGGCTCCCCGGCTACCCCTCACTCCCGCGGGCTGCGTTCGGCTGCCTGCCGCTGCGTGCCGCTGCGTCTGCGTCCGGGGCGCCGGCCGGATTCCCCCCGGATGTCGGCCTCGTCCTCGGCGGCGGATAAACGCCCCGACGACGACGACCCGCTGCTGCCCCGCGCCCCGCGCTCCCCGTCGTCGCTCCTCTCATTATTTCTTTCGCGTATTCCTTTGCCATGGCTTTCCCGCGGTGCCCCTTGTCGCCGCAAGAGATGATGGTCTGGCCTCCGCCCTCCGCCCTCCGCGCTCCGCCTCCTCTGCCGTGCGTCCCGAGGGTGGCTCTGGGCTAAAGCGGTTCGCGGTGTCCGGGCGGCGGTGTCCCGGCGGTGTCCCCGGGGTGTCGCAGCTCGGCAGCAGAGGCCTCCCAACCCGCCCTCCCCCTCGTCCTCCTCTCCCTTCCCGGCACGCCATGCTGTCATTTTCCTCACAAAACGCGCTCGGTGTGTTCATGGCCAGCAGCTGTTGCCTTGCCCGCACAAAAAATTATTGTACGACTTTTTTTTTGATTGCACGAACTGTCTTTTGTCCGCTGGGCAACACACCGAGCCGTGGCATCGAAAACCGATGGATTGCGGCGGACCGCAGGGCCCTGCGTGCGTGCGTTAGGTAGGGGGCATCGGAGAATTCCTTTGAGCGACCTGACCCGTGCCGCAAGCTTCGGGTCGGGCCCGCAGGGTAGGGCCTCAGGCCACAGCAGGCCCCGCAGGCAAAAAAGGGGGGCGTGCGAATCGCCCTGCACTTCCTGTTAATTACTCGTCGTTTCGAGCCGCGCGTGGCGGGAGTCGCGGCCGGGGCGCCCGGGGGGTAGGCAGCCGCCGGGCACTATGGGCGCCGGTGCCGGCCGGGCTGCCTACCCTCCCATACGCGGGCGCTCCGCTCCGCTGGCTCTGCTGGCTCCGCTGCCCGGCCCCGCACCCCGTACCGCACCGCACCGAGAGGAGCTTCCCTCCCCACTCCTGATTGGAGCCCGCCGGCGCGCAGACCGGCGCAGACGGCACGCGTGGGCGGCGCGGCGCGGCGGCGTGGGCGTGGGTGTCATTGCCTCCTCCAAACATAGGAAAGAAGAAAAAAAGATTGTAAAAGACTTTTGAGGGAAAGAAAACTAGTTGATTTTGATACCTATGTATAATAGACCGATAATATTTTTTGCTGAATTTGACGATTATTACAATCAAATTTTGTCATGAGATTTCTTTTTCTAAAATCTGGTCTACATCAAAAAAAATTTTAGCGTCGTCGGCTTGGCAGCGGGGGACGACCCGCACCCGCACCACGGTCGCGGTTTTCCTTATCCTGCAAATCGATTGTCATTGAGAGCGAGCGAGGCGAGAGCTGTGAGGGAGCGACGGAGAGAGGAGACCCCCAGGGGCGGGCCGGGGCGGGGGGAATGGGGGGGGGGGGGGGCAAACGGTCCGTGAGAAGCGGCTTCAAAACAGCAGCAACCCGCGGCGGCGGGAGAAGCCTACCCGGCGTCGCGGGCCGTGCAGCCGCTGCTGCTGCTACTGCGCGGGGACGCTGCCGGAACTCAGTGTAAAGCCTGATCCTTATTCAACCCTCTGTCGCGGCGGGCGAAGCAGCGAAGCCGGGGAAGTGAAGACTTGCAGCTGCAGAGAGAGAGAGAGAGAGAGAGAGAGACAGAGAGAGAGAGAGAGAGAGAGAGAGAGAGACAGAGAGAGAGAGAGAGAGAGAGAGGGAGAGAGAGAGAGGGGGGGGGACGGGGAGAACGGCGTGGGTACCCGGAATTCGGCGAATCGGGTCGGTGCGGAGAACAGACAGCATATAACGTTGGAATAGAACGGACGGAAATAAAAAAGCCAATGGCTGGGGGCCCTCGACTTGAGGGGCTGCTGCAGGCGCGGTAACTCCACCCCCCCCCCCACCCCTCCTCCCCATCTCGCCCTGCCCCACCCCCTTTGGCTCCACTTTTGAACGCTCATTTGGTGTAGGTGTGCACAAAGCCAGCGGAGCCGCAGGTGAAAGTGGGAGCAGTGGGGGAGTGAAAAAAAAATAAAAATTGAAAATACAACTACGCGAGAGGACGACACGGGCCGCGGCAGACGGTGCGGCGGCGCTGCTTGCGGCCGCCTAAAAAAAGGAGGAAGGAAATGGAAGACAATTGTCCTCATGGAGAAGGAAGCGCACGGATTGAGGCGGCCCGGCTCGGGGCTATCGTCCTCGACCTTGTTGGTAGGGATTGTGAGGAGAGCGGCGCGGGGAGAATCCGCGGGGGGTCCGCAGGGGGTCCGCAGGGGGTCCGCAGGGGGTCCGCAGGGGGGCCGCAGGGGGGCCGCGGGGGGTCAGTCAGCTAATTGGGCCACTCTGGCCGCAGTGGGACGCTGGTCACCGTGCAGCGCGGACCCTCGGGGCCAGCGGGACCTCCCGCGTATTACTGAGAATCTTTGTTTGAGATCTTCAAAAAAAAAAAGGAAAAAATAATCAAGCACTATACAAGCACTCATTAATTTAAAATTATTTCCTTCTGCTAGACTCGGAACTGTGGAGAAGACCCTAATTTTGATGCTCAAACAGGACCTTGAGGTGCCCCCCCTCCTCCTCGCTCGGGTCTGCTTTCCTCCCGATGAGCAGTGCAAGTGAATAAACGACGACACTGCCTTTGCTTTTCGTCGTAATGAAAAGTTTCCCAGCTGCAGAGGAGGGGAGAGGAGGGGAGGGGGCACGCGCGTGGGAAGATGGGCGGATCGGTAGCATCCGGAGAGGGGGGCGTTAAAAATAAACGGCTACGTCTTCTGATTCTTCCTTAACCTTTCCAATAGAAGGGAGAGAGAGAGAGAGAGAGAGAGAGAGAGAGAGAGAGAGAGAGAGAGAGAGAAAGGGAGGGAGAGGTGAGGGGAGGGGTCGCGAGGTAGGGGGCGAGGGAGAGAGACAGAAATAATAAGGAAAATGAGCGAGAGAGAGAAAACAGCGGCAGCAAGCGCGATGGTGCGATTCCACAGCAGCACTTTAATGGAAAGCGATTCCGGGCAAACAAGTACGTATTTCGTCAGAAATGCTGCCATTCACCGCCGCCAGCTCTGAATAGGGACGCCATCGTGCTCCTTGTGTACTTGTGTGTGTGCGTGCGTCTTTGCGCGTATCTGTGTGGGGGTTTGCGTGTGTGCGTGTGTGTATTTGCCCGCGAGGCGGTGGATTTCTTTCACCCGCCGCCTTCGGTTACGCGCTTTTGCTTGAGGTTTAATGCCCGCTCCTCTGACCTTCACCCAGCGGGAGAACCGTGTTCGCCTTTACAGCCAACCCGAATGACAATCATTAACCGGGCGCAGCACGCCGGCTGATGATATTTCCGTGTTTCTGCCGGTCGCGTCGGAACCGATTCGCGTTATTTCCACGCCGCCGCTGCGGTTACACCACTCGCTGCCTATTCGGCCAACAGCCCAACCTCATTAACGGTTCCGTGCCGGGCGCCTTTGCTTCCGCTCTGTTCCAGCAGAATTCTGCAACTTCACCTGGGACAAGGTGTTGTGCTGGCCGCCGACCCGGGTGCAGGAGACTGCCCGCCAGTACTGTCCCAACATCCACCCCGACGTGGACCCCACCAGTGAGTACAGGACCTTGCTCCCTTTAAAAAATCTGTCGGGTGAAGATTATGATAATATAAGTCTCCGTCAGCCCTTGTTTAAAAAATCGCTTCACATGCTCCGAGGGCCCTGCAAGCCCGCAAGCTAGGCGGCCTGGAAAAAAAAACAGAAAGGAAGGTCGCTGTTGCCGTGAAAACAGCGTGACACAGCGGGCCTCTTGTCTCCAGCTCCGGACCGAAAAGACGTGTACATTTTTCAATACTTTTTTTTGTTGTAAATTTATGGTTTCCTTTTTTTTGCGGTCGCGTTTACAACCTTACACCGCTCCGTTTAACGATTACCGCGAGCCGTGCCCGCTCCCTCCACGCCGTCTTCCACAGCTGCATACATAGTTTCTTTGCGTCTCCAAGCGCGTCGTCTCGCCCCCGTCTCGTTGCAGAGGTGGTATCAAAGCGGTGCGGTCTCGGCGGCCGCTGGGAGGGCATCCACAGCACCGTCAACGCCTCGATGCCCCAGGGCTACACCGACTACTCCGTGTGCTTCCGCGACGAGCTCAAGGAGATCATTAAGAAGATCACCGAGGGCGGGCCGTCGTCTGTCGACGTAAGTGTGTGAAGCGCTGCCCGATGTTTCTATTTCGGCCGTGAAGAGAATAAATGGATTGGGCCGAAATCGCGTAAAACTACAGTTCAAACTACAATGCCCAAACTGCAGTTCCTTAAACTGTAGTTGCTCAGTTGTTACCGGATCCACTTGGCGACGAGCGGATCGGCTACAGGGTATCCGGTTCAACGGGAGCAGATCCGCTCAAAACGGATAATTTTCGCGCCGCTTATGCAGCGGATCCGCTCTCACTCCGGATCCTGTCCGAACCGGATCCTCCTGTACCATCCGCAGTTTTGTTTAAACCGGATCCGCGCAGCGTAAGCAGCGCGAAAATTTACCCCTTGCAAGCGGATTTTCAGATCTGGGATCCTTTCCCCCCTCCGGTCCTTCTGCCGCAGGACAAGATCGAGATCGCCATCCGGACCCGCACGCTGGAGATGGTGGGGCTGAGCGTGTCGCTGGCGGCGCTGCTGGTGTCGCTCGCCATCTTCTTCCACTTTCGGTGAGCGCTACATCAACACTTACATGTAGCGGGTGGGAGGATCTGCGGAAAAACTTCATTTGAAACAACAGTGCTTAAGCTGTAGTCCTTTAAATTACTGCAGTTTTCCTTCAGTTGCACTTGTAGTGTGACAGCACTGTCCGGAAATAGTGTACTTTTTTCTCCACTTACACCAGAAGTTGACTGCCTAAAAACTACAGTTTAATTGTTGGATCCTTAGTTTACGCTACAGATCCTCCCACCCAGCGCCAAACAACGCCTGTTTATAATTTATTTTTGATCGCATTATATATGCTTGGTAAGTTTAGACACGAATTTCACGGTAACCCGGGTGAAATTTTTTAAAATTTATTCTTACGACAAATTTGTGGTGCCAAATCGCTGGCAGCCAACTGCGAGACGCTGAGGGCGTACCCGGGGGCGCGCACCGGACGTGTGCGCCCCCGCAGCCTCCGCCCCACCGCCGTGCCGCCAGTGGGGCTCACTCCCACGCCCCTTGACTTACCACACACCGCGGTGCCCGGCGGAGCCCGGCGGTGGCAGCGACCTGATGATAATGATGATATGGGAACGGCGGCGGCGCTTGTGTGTAAATGTGTGGGAGAGAGGAGCAGAGAGAGAGAGAGAGAGAGAGAGAGAGAGAGAGAGAGAGGTGAGGGAGAGGGTGTGCGTAGGTGTGTGCATTCTACGCAAACAAGTTGTGGGAGCCAGCGGAAGGCACCACCACCAGATCTTATTTGTCAGACAGCGAGCAGGGCATGTGTTTGCGCGCGCGCCCTCACACACACACTCACACACACACACGCACGGGCACACACACACACACACACATGCACACACACACACAGCCGCGGCCCGCGCGCTCGCGGGTACCGCACGCGCGCGTTCGAGGTTATATCCGAGGTTCGGGGTCGGACTCCGCGGGGGGTACGCGCGCGCGGTGGTCCGGCAAACGCGGCGCGGTGGGCTAACCGAGGCGTGTGTTCCGTGGCCGCCACCGATACCGCCGAGGCGCCGAGGGTCCGGGCCGGTGCCGGAGGCCGCCGGCACACCGGACGCAGGGTCCGAACGAGGTATTTGCCGCGGTCCAACAAAAAGGACTCGGCCGCGTCAGAGGCCGGTGCCGGTGTGGGCCACCGGGCCGGACTGCTGGGCTGCGCCGCGCCGCCACTGCGGTATTAATTAAGTCCGAGTGAACCGACGGAAGTCAGCGCGGCACCGCAGAGCCCGCACCAGCCCCAGCACCGTAAGGCAAGGGCCGCCGCTGCCGCCGCCGCTGCCGCCGCCGCGTAGTACCCGATCCTCGCGGCGCCCCGCGCCACCGGCCGCCGCCACTCCGGGGCCACCGGCCGAAAATGAAACCGCCCGCCTGCTTCTTAGCGGCGACGAAAATGGCAACATCAATTATGTCAGCCGGTAGCGCGCGCGCTGGGGAGAGAGAGAGGGAGAGAGAGAGAGAGCGCCGAGATAGATAGAGAGAGAGAGAAAGAGAGGAAGGGGGGGGGGGAGAGATGCGCATTTGTTTTTCCAGCGCGAAGCGTCCAATTGGAGCTCATAGGCGTGAACGGAGGAATAATGCCGAACGTCCCCCTTTCCTCTTCCCATCGCGCAGCTGCTGTTCCGGGCCACTGGCTCTCCTCCCCCCCCCCCTCTCTCTCTCTTTCTCTCTCCCTCTCCCCCTCACCATGCACGACGCAGTATCTGCGACTGAGGAGCGTCGCACGAGGCGCCGCGCCGCCGCCGCCGTCTCTCTGTCTCACTCTCTCTCTCCGACACTGTCAGCCCCATCACTGTGAGGGTGTTGCTACGTGGTTTGTAGACGGCCGCCCTTGCGCCGCCCGGCAAGGCCCGGCAGCGCCGCCCCCGCGCCGCCCCCGCGCGGAGCCGCAGCGTCGGAGGCGGGGGCAAACAGAGCAGAAGGAGGTTTGCACGGCCATCCGCGGGGGGCCCGGCCCCGGCCGTGCTGTTTGACTTGCCTGCATGAAACTATTCAATTCTATTAGGGATGTAGTAGTAGTGGTAGTATAGTGGTAGCAGCAGCGCCCGTGGAGCGCGCGCCGGCCACCTGCCTCAATGGGTACGCCCGGCCTGGGCACAGCCGGGCCAGCCCGTGGGCGTCGTGGACTCACCGTTAAAAAAAAAGCAATTTCAAAATGGCTTTCATTTGAGTGAACAGCATAAACATTTTTTATAAAATGGCAGGGCAACGGCAATCATTGTGATATTGTTTTCGTAGCTGTTTTGGTTTAAGAAATCCATTTAGTAAGTGGATTTTGTGTCATTTTCAAACGGATGAGGAAAAGCCGTTTACAGTGGTTAGCGGCACTTGCTGCTGCTGTTAATTAATAACAGTGCTGGGGACAAAGCCGGCCCGGGGCGAGGGAGAGGGGAGGGGCTGCAGGGGTCCTGCCCGCCCGCAGCGGCCGCTTTGACTATCCACAGAGGTGCATCGTTTTACATCGCCTTCACGTGCTTGCCGCCTGCCACATAGAAGAAATACCAGCCGCACGAAGCGTTCACAACAGGAACACAAGGGAAATAACGCCCTGCCATAATAAATGCGAAAGTTTTCTTTTCCTTCGTAAACATTTAGTGGTGCTTGTGTGTGGCCCGGCTGGCAGCGTGTGGGGCCCCTGTGTGTGAGCGCACGATATTATGGCTCTCTGCCGCGGAGGGCCAGCGGTGGTGAGCCCGGGAGCACCGCGGACCGCGGGACACGGGGCACCGCCCCGCCGGGTGCCAGCCGCCTGCGCGGTAGGCCGTCCCGCACTACAGGCGTGCGCGCTGAGCCGGGGGGCTGCCTACCCTACAGGCGGCCCCGCGCGGCCTCGACCGCGGCGACAGCCACATCCAGAACAACCACCGCGTCGACAAACAGCCCCTCACTGGCGCAGTCCCACGCGGCGCGCCCCACCAAGCCCTTCGATCGTCTCACGGGCATGTGGCTGTGAGGGCAGCGCTGAGAGCCGCACTCAGCACCCCCTCAGCAGCGCTCAGCACCCCTCAGCAGCGCTCAGCACCCCTCAGCAGCGCTCAGCATGCCCTCAGCGCGCGCGCGCTGCGTACTACTTGGACGGGCCGCCGGTGGAATTTGATTGCCTGGCTAATCATTCCTGGCCGAGCAGGCTTATCAGCGCTGAGACGGCTCTGTGAGGCGCCTCTAAGCCGACGTTCCACGGCCGGCGCCCCGCACCCCCCCCCCCCCCCCACTCCCGTTCATCCCTATCATTACTTTCCATTACAGTTTTCCAGTCCCGACGTCTGTGTCCGTGATCGATCCCCCGCGACGACAACCACACCGTAGAAATATTTATCGCCACTTAACAAAACCTCTGGCTAAACCTTGAAACGCGATAAAGGCAACACAGACGATGTGACGGTTAAGTTGTCATCTTACATATTTTTGCTCAGACATATAGAAAATTGTTACCAGTTTCAGTTTGACGATATGTGAGGACTCATTCGGCATACATGTGACGAATGTACGTGACGAATGTACGTAGCAGCATATTCGGGTCGAATCGCCACAGAAATTCTCGTCATTATCTGCGAACAAATTTAACAGTGCACGCACCGCCGCCGCCGCTCCTCTCTAAATGGCGCCGCTTTATTCGCATTCGCGCTCGACAAGTCGCGGCGACGTACGTAGAAACCCCACGTGCGTGAGCCGTGCCCACTGCGGCCGCCGCCTCCGCCGCCGCCGCCGCCGCCGCCGCCGCCGCCGCCGCCGCCGCCGCCGGGACCGCGGACTCCGGCCGGGCCGGGCCGACTACTGACATTCCGGGGAGAGACCGCCAGCGCTGCGGTCCGGAGTTCTATTCCGGGCCGGGGGAGGGACGCTTTCTACCGGCACGCGTTGCGTAATGTGTGGAGGGCGGGGCAGTCGGCGGGGCGGGGCGGCCGGGGTCCGCAGCCTGGGGAGGCCGCCGCCGCCGCCGCCGCGCCAGCTGCCTTCCCTCCCGGTGCGCGCGACACTGATTGGCCTTACGTAAGTCCGTGCCAGGAGCAGCAGGTCCGGCCCGGCCGCGGCGGGAGCAGATGGGAGGGGGGAGAATGGAGGACGTCTGGAAGGAAGTGTGATGTGGAGGCGGGGCAAACAAAGTCCACCACTGCGTTTTAAAACCGTGCACGTGGATGTGGTGCAGACCCGCAGAGCATCCCGGGTGCAGCGCTGCCGCCGCCGCCGCCTGTTCGTTGGGACGACTCCCCGAAAGTCAGAGAGAAGGGGTTCGCGCGTGTTGTAGCCGGCGGCGGCCGGAGGACTGGAGGACCGGGTAGCGGACGGAGCGAGAGGCACCGAGAGGGCGCGGGCCGGGCCGGGGGCCGGGCCCCGGAACCCGCGAGTGGGGAGCCGCCGCGCCGCCGCTGGCCGGCTGTGCGCTCTGCGGGGACGTAGCGGGGACGTAGCGGGGACGTTGCGGGGACGTTGCGGGGACGTAGCGGGGACGTAGCGGGGACGTAGCGGGGCGTAGCGCCGCGGGTCACGCCGACGGACGTCCTCCGACCCGCCGCCGACCCGCCGCCGACCCGCCCCCACCGTCCCGGCGGCACGGCGAGCGGAATGACGCCGACCCGCCTCCTCCTGCTTACGTAACAACGAGAGAAATATACATCTCTCTCTCTCTAGCCCCCCCTTTCTCTCTCTCTCCCTCGTCTCACCTCTTCAAGTTGGCACGTCGCGCGTAGTAGGGAAGCGTACCGCATAGCCCGCCCCGCAGGCCGCACCGACCCCCAGCAGCAAGGTAGACACACGCAGCCATGGAAACCTCCCCTATACTGGCTGTCGTCGCGCGGGCTCGCCATGGAATTTACGTCAGTTTGCCAAGTTTTGGCGTCGCGCGGCACAACTTTTCCTCCCCCTTTGACGCGAGGACGGGCAGAACCACATGTCGTCGTATTTTCCTCGCTGCCCGCGCGCGTGTGGCGGGCCGCGCCCTCCTCGCGGTGCGGACCGGGCTGGAGTGCCATCCGCGGTACCGACACCGCGGCGCACCGCGGGGGTCTAATATTGCGACACGGCGCCCCGAACGGGGGCGCCGACGGGGGGCGAACAGAGAGGACAAGTGCGATGCCGTCGTCGCCGCTCCCAATCGAAACTACTCCGATCGCCCCGCGGGGAAGCCGGCCGCGAGCAGCGCGCCAGCGCCGCGGCCGGCTGGCCGGCCCGCCTCGCGACCAAGTCCGGCCACGGCGCTGTGACTTAGTTTTGCTCCACAAGTGAAGTAACTCGTTTAGCCATGACGTAGTTGATTATGGTACTCTTGCCGCCCCGCCGCCGCCCCTCACGCCCGCCGCCGCGGCCCGCCGCTTTGCTGTTCCAGGAGTCTCCGCAACAACCGGACGCGCATCCACAAGAACCTGTTCATCGCCATGCTGATGCAGGTCGTCATCAGGCTGACGCTGTACATCGACAAGGGCGTGGAGCCGCCGTCCGACACGCCGCCACGGCAGGGCTTCGTGCACAACACGGTGAGTGGCCATAACGCAACTTACCGACAGCAACAGGGAAAAAATAATCAGTCGTGGCGGGACAACAGATTTGACCTTCACCAAATTTTGTTGAACTGAGATTTTAGTTGGTCCAACAAAAAGTAACGTCAATTTCTTAGCTCTTCACTGGACATCTTGTTGTCCTGACCATACTGTTCTTAACACAAAATTTTGTAGTGGGTGCAAAATCAACGAATAAATTCGTTGAGACAAACGAGGGGCGAACCACTTGACCAAGACGTTCACACAGATTTTTTGGGCTGAGTGACAGTTCACACAAATGTTTAATCTGACCCAGAAGTTCAGTTAGAAGTAAGTTAGAAAGTAAGTTAGAAACTAATCATTTTTCTGCTTTCTGCTATAATAAAATTTCTGAAGTTGACTTTGCAGAGTTGCAGTTCCCCTGAGTTTCTATCTGCTTGCGCCTTACCCCTCGGTGAAGTACTGAACTACTTTTCCCTGAGTTCCGAACAGACGGCGGCACACGCTGCGCCGCAACTGGCAACTGGCTTCCCAGATCTGGCAGCCGCGCTGCCGCGCTTCCGCGCCCCGGCCTCGCATTGGCGGTGACGCCGGGCGCACAATTTATAGCACCTTATTGACCCCCTCCCTGGCCCGCCCCTGCTGGCCGGGTGTCCCAGAGACTCCCACAGATCCCCCCCCCCCCTCCTCCACCCTTTTCAGCTCCCCGCCCGCAGCCCGCACACGTCGACCATCCGTCTCCATCCTGACGTTGATGCAACAAATCCGGAAGGCCGGCCGAGCCGAGGCGGACTCGATACCCGGGTGGGTGCAGACGGCTGCTCCGGCCGGGTACCCGTCGCCGTCGCGGGGTAATGCGGCCTCCTCCCCCCTACCTCCCCTCCCCCCTACCTCCCCTCCCCCCTACCTCCCCTCCCCCCTACCTCCCCTCCCCCCTACCTCCCCTCCCCCCTACCTCCCCTCCCCCCCCCCTCCTCCTCCTCCTCCTCCTCCTCCTCCTCCTCCTCCTTCTCCCCCTCTTCCTCTCCCTCTTTATCCGGGGGCGCTTCCTGCCGCGCAGACGGTGCGAATTCCACTTGGAAAAAGGGACGGAGGAAGTAACGGAAGTTTTCCACAGACCGATCAAAGGGAGCGAATGAAGTGCCCGGGACGGGACGGTCTCCGGCGGCGGTCCAGTTCGGTTTGCGCGAGGGAGTCGGAGCGAGAAAGAGAGAGAGGGAGAGGGGGGGGGGGGCAAAGCTTCTCCAGGGGATAGTTTAGAATTGGCGCGGCGAGCCGTCGACAGGCAGCTGTTGCGGTTTTAAAAGATTGCCGGGAACGCAAAGGAGGTGGGGTTAGGGGGGTGGGCTTTGCACAAAACGGAGAGGGGGTACGGCGAGAGAGAGAGAGAGAGAGAGAGAGAGAGAGAGAGAGAGAGAGAGAGAGAGAGAGAGGACGGTTATCACCTGGGTTAGCTGAGGAAACTCCAGAAACTCGGCCCCGTGAGGAGGCTTTCCGGTAGGCCTCTCTGGGAAAATGCAAGTTTCATGTATCAAGAAATTATTGCGAACCGTGATTAGGAAGTAGAAGAGGGAGAGAGGGAGAGAGAGAGACAGAGAGAGAGAGAGAGAGAGGGGGGAAAGACCAATAACTACGCTGGGGCCTTTCCTTGCAAGGAGCATCATCAAAGATGCTGTGTGTTGCCCACCCTCCATTGAATAGCAAACCCTTTACGACCCAGATACACACACGCGTACATACACACGCCGCCACATACACAAACACAGACACACACACACACACGCCACGGATTCTTTTTGGCCTTTTTGGCCTCCTTTTTCGATAACTCGATTTTCATCCCATCGGTCAGTATCAAGAAGATCGCGTGTCTCTCAGGCGTCCTTGGCTCCCCAGGACGGAAGGCCGGGAGATTTCCCGTATATTAAGCTATATAGTATATATTATAGTACATTTATATATCTAGCTTCCGAATTTATGGCGTCGATAAAATGGAGTATTAAATAGCACATCTCCGCCTCTAGAGAACCCGGAGCGCTCTGCCCGCCTGCCCGCCCCCCTCTGTTCCCCGATTCAAGTTCATTTCCTTACCCCCTCCCCTAGGCAACCCCGAGGCATTTTAATTAAAACCTTCCGAGAGTGAGAGAACAAGTATGGCGAGGGAGGGAGGGAGACGCAGACACAACTGGCACATATAATCACGCACCCTATGTATATCTCTCTCGCTCGCTCGCACAGCGGTCGTGGCTTTGCTATGAATTGATATTGAACAACTGACTTGCAGTCACGCCAGTGGGCGGCGTCTTGGGGTCGTCTGCGGTCGTCTGCCTGCATTTCAGTGAAAAGTATTTCAAATTCTATCGCCCCCCCTCCATCTCTCTCTCTCTCTCTCTCTCTCTCTCTCTCTCTCTCTCTCTCTCTCATACACCCACTCGCAGCACCACAATACGTATCAGAGGGCCGTCGACGTAGGTCGGTGATCTGACTGGCTTTTTGTCGATATGTCGACTGAATGATGAAGGGAGCGCGGGGAGCGGACAGCGGGGGGGCGGTGGGGGGGGGGGGGGGGGGGGCAGCGGGCAGTGGGCAGTGCGGGGGCCGGCGGCAGGGCTGGCGGCCAATCTCTCACCCCTGCTCGCTACAACTCTCATCACAGACTGGATTGGGACTCCGTGTCGAGCCACGCGCGGAGCCCCGAGGGGGGGGGGGGGGGGGGGGGGGGGGGGGGGGGCAGGGTAGGCAGGGGGGACGGAGGGAGAGAGCAGGGGGAGGAGGGGAGAGGAGAGGGATGGCGTATATAGATAGCCTTTTGCTGCCGAAAGATGTTCACGGCCGCGGGCCGCGCCGTTTCCAACGTAATTTGTTTTTAAAATACGAAGTCCTCGTGGAATTGATTTCTCCCTCTATTAAAAAGAGCGAGGTTACCTTACCGCCCATGCAAAAACATGCGCGGTAGATAAAAAAAACAATGCAGGTACACCCCCTACCGTAAAATAGTATTTTGAAAGTTTTAGTAAAATTGACTTTTTTATGTTGCGAAACTTACTAAATTTGAACTGGCTTATTTGTGTGTGTTTTTTTTTAAAGCTGAGTATAACTCTTTCGTGGTGGTGACACATTAACCCGAATGTCCCAGAGGGGTTGTTGCCTCCGGCACGCGCTGTGTGTCACGGCCGCTGCTTTCGACGCTTGTACGGTGACCGTGGCAATGAGACCCCCCCCCCCCTTCCCCCCCCCCCCTCCCCCTCCCCCGTCCCTTTCTTTCTCACCCGCCCAGGATCGAGCACCCTTCCCTCGCCTCCTCCCCGGCTGTGCTCTGGTCGCTCACTTGAACGGGAATAATGGAACCAAGAAGGAGTTAGGGGAGGGGGAGGCCGCGGAGGGACGGGGGGGGGGGGGGGGGGGGGGCTGCATAGCGCGGAAGGGAGAGGAGGTGTGTCGAGTGAAGGGCAGCCCCCCCCCCTCCCTCCTCCCCCACCGCCATTCACTTTATTCCGCCTCTTGTCGGAACTCTTCATTTCCTGATGGGCTTGTGTCAGCGTTTCCAAATTAGTCCCCGCAGAGACGACGCTAGCACGGCGGCTGCGGCGGGCTGCGCGGCGGCGGCGCGGCCGGCGTGCCGTGCGCGGCCGTGCGCGTCCCCTGCCCGCCTCGCTTTCGTGTCAACAGTATACGCCAGGGAACGCCCTTCCTCCCTCCAGGCGCAACAAGAAAAAAGAATGGAAGAGAAAACTGAAGCGGGGAGTGTACGAAGGGAAGATAATAGAAATAACGTACGCCGCGCGGTCGTACAAGTTGCGCCTCTGGGTGGATGCTGGCGGCTGCCCCTAGAGAGGCACCCCTGCGAGTCTCTCTACCCCCACCCACCAGGTGGTTGCCCCTAGAGAGGCATCCCTGCGAATCTCTCTAACCCCCACCCAACCCCCAATCTCACCCACCGCCTGCCTAGTTTAAATGGTCCACCCCTTGCAAATTAATGGCGGGTATTCCGACCCGCCCGGCCGCCGGCCCCTTCTCAGCCTTACACAGCAATGCGAGCAATTTGTGGGGCGATCCGTCGTCGCCGGGGCAGCCGAGCCGAGCTCCGGCGGCGGGGCCGGCGGGGGTTGATACCGTGGTGCCTCTGTTCGCAGCCCGTGCTCTGCGAGGCCTCGTACGTGCTCATGGAGTACGCGCGCACCGCCATGTTCCTCTGGATGTTCATCGAGGGCCTCTACCTGCACAACATGGTCACGGGTGAGTCCTCAAGTCCTGAGCCCTGAGCCCCGCGCTGCCTGCTGCGGGCCGGGCCAGGCCGGGCCCGGCGGCCCTGTCCGGAATGGCAATGTTTGAGAATTAAATCAGTTCGCGGTATCGGGATCCGTGGTGTGGCGGCGCGTGGCGGCGCGTGGCGGCGCGTGGCGGCGCGTGGATGGCGCGTGGCGGCGCGTGGCGGCGCGTGGCGGCGCGTGGATGGCGCGCGGTGGCGCGTGGCAGCCGCACGCTCTGTGTGGCGGATGGGAGTCGGTGGAGTGTTCCCGGCCGCTGCTGCCGCCGCTGCTGCCACCGCTGCTGCCACCGCCGCCGCTCCTGCTCCCCGCGCGCGCAGCTCCCTGTTTGTTCCGGAACGCCGGCGTGCGGAGCGTTGCCGAGCGGCACGGCGTAGCGCTGCTGCGAGCGCCGGCAGCACCGCACCTGCCCGCGCACCTGCCGGCACCTGTCCGCGCCTGCCGCTGCGGTGACAGTCTCGGTAACACTGCCGAGCGGAAGAAGCTAACTGTGTTAGCGCCGGATTTTGGCGAACAGAATAAATACACTGGCGGTCTTATTTAGCGGCCCACCTCTTTGAGGGCCACCACGCGAGTTATCGAGTGTGTCCACTCACAAAATCAAGTCCCTACGTCAACCTGGGACAAACTGGCAGACCCTCCAAAAAGTGGACCGCCAACGAAGACCGACAGTGTGGTTCATCGGATCAAAATTGACGATCTTTTTTTTTTTTGAGGATATAGTACCTGTTTGTAAGTATATATAACAACTCTGTTGTTTTCAATTTTGTTGGGGCGCGCAGTGACCGTGTTCCAGGAGACGTTCTACTACTCGCTGTACACGCTGATCGGGTGGGGCGTGCCGGTCGTCATGACCACCTGCTGGGCCGTGACCACCGTGCTGCAGCTGGAGGAGGAGTGCATCCGCAACTACAACCTCCGCGCCTACTTCTGGATCCTGGAGGGCCCCCGGCTGGGGGTGATCGTGGTGGGTGGTGGCCGCGCCGCCGTCGTCGCTCACCCCGCGCCACGCCTCCCCTCGGCTCCTTTCCTATAATCATCTCTCGTCTGTTCGCAGCTCAATTTTTTATTCCTTCTTAATATAATCCGCGTGCTGGTGGTGAAGCTGAGGCAGAGCAGGACGAGCGAGATGGAGCAAGTGAGGTGAGGACGGTGAGGTCCCCCGCAGAGGCCCGCTTGTCGGCACCGTCCTCACGCACTCGGCCGACGTTAACAGGAAGGCGGTGCGCGCGGCGCTGGTGCTGCTGCCGCTGCTGGGCATCACCAACCTCACCAACATGATGCCGCCGCCGCTCGACCGCGAGGCGTGGGAGCTGGCCATCTGGTTCTACGTCACGCACTTCCTCACCTCCTTCCAGGGGCTCTTCATCGCCTGTCTCTACTGCTTCCTCAACGGCGAGGTGAGTTGTCTGGGTGCGGCCGCGGCGCCGCCGCGCCTACTTCGTGGCCGTCTTCCCCGTTGTCGCCTCGGGTGGCGGCGAGAGAGGGTGGGAGACAGAGAGTGCGCGACATCTCTGTCGGGCTGCCTAGCTCCCATCGATCACGTGTGTGTCCTCTCTCCCTCTTTCTCTCGCACACAATCGCACAGGAAGGCCCTCCACCCGCCCCGACCCCCTGCGGGTACTCCGTACTCCGCCTTTACCCGGCCTCGCAACCACTCACATCGGGAGGGGGTGTGCGATAGCGGTCACAGTGTGCTGCAGAGAGAGGGAGACGGCGGCGCTTGGGGGCGGGTGTTAGACGGAGACAGGGGGTGCCTGCCGGGGCCGGGCAGCGCTGGGCCGGCTGGGCTCCGCCCAGAGGCCTCGCTGACGCGCCGCCTCTGGCGCCCCGGGCAGGTGGTAAGCTACGCTCAGCAAACGGACCGCTCTGCAGCGCACACTTTTTCCGCGTCCTCGATTGCTCTCCGCAAACAGCTCCCGGCCGCCTGTCTCTTTCGCTCTCCCACCGCTGCAGGCGCCGAGGGTGTCGGTGCGGTGGGCCCGCGCTGCCCGCGCTGCAGCGGCTGACCCCCCGCGACGAGCCCCCAGCGCAGCGCGCTCAAGTGGCGCGCGCCGCGGGCCTTTCGCTGCGCCTCGGCCTCGGCCCCGCACCCCGCACCCCGCAGCCCGCTCCGCGCTCTCCGGAGTCAGTCAGCCTGCCATCGCATCCTCGATGAGTTCCACCAGCCACCGAAAAGGCAGAGGTCATCTTGCGCGCGCGGAAGAAGCGGCGCCGCCCTCGGCACCATCGCGCTGTGCAGCCGAATGCAGCCGAATAAATGCCCTTGGAGTGTGCGGCGAAGGGGTCCCGCCCCGCTCGCCCCTCCCCGCTGCTCCGCTGCTCCGCTGCTCCGCTGCTCCGCTGCCGGGGGCCCGCGGGTGGCGACGGTCGAGTGCCTCGCCTCGCCCAGGACGTCGGCGCGGTGCAAGCTGCCAGAGAAACGGCTGCCCCGGCCCCCGCGGCGGTGCCTGAGTGTGCCGGCCCGCGGTCCGGTCAGTGGTTCTGTCCGGCTCCAACGACGGATCGCTGGCGCCGAAAGGACCCACGCCGGCCAAGAGTCGGGTTCGACGGGGCGGCCGGGGCCGGAGGCCTGCCGGAGGGTGCCGGCCGGTCCAGTGGAGTGGACGAGGTCAGGGGCGGCCCGGGGGGAGTGGGGGGGGGGGCAGCAGTCAAGTGTAGACGGCGGGACGTGCCTGCTAGCCCAGGGTGCAATCCTTTCCTCACGCTTTCCTCCCTCCTTTTTCGCTCTCATCCGCTGTATACTACCACATTCTCTCTCTCTCTCTCTCTCTCTCTCTCTGGCTCTCTTTCTCTTTTTTTCTTTCCATGCCCTCCATCTCTCTCGGTCCCTCTCTCGTACCCGGTGATCCGCGTCAACGGCAGGCTGCAGATTGGAGCGAGTCGAGCGGAAACGGTTCTCAAAATTAACGCTGCCCCGCGCGTCCTCCCCCCCCCCTTCCCTAGCAGCTGGTGCTGCATAGCTATGGCTGGGCTCGTCCCGGAAGCATCGGCATGCTAAGCGCTGCGCTCCCGAGCAGCGCAAGACCGGCAGGACAGGGGCCGGCAGGGAGAGAGACAGAGAGAGCGAGAGGGAGGGAGAGAGAGGGGGGGGGAGAGGCAGCTTATAGAGCAGAGAGGACCCTGCGGCGGCTCCGGGAATTGGAAAATCTTGAAAGGGCACCAGGCACCAGAAAAGTTCGGGGGCGGTGCGAGCTAGAGGGAGCAAAGAGACAGAGAAACAGAGAGAGACAGGCAGACAGAGTGAGAGAGAGAGAACAGCAGCGCGAGTGAAAGAGCGAGATAGACAGATACAGAGAAAGGTTGTGCAACGGTGAAAAATAGAGTTGGTCTGCCTGGTGGCGCCGGCGCCCCGAGGGGTTATCCGTAACCGAACGCCGGGGCAGGCGGCGTGTCGCAGACATGGGGGGGGGGGGGGGGGGGGGGGGCCGGGCCGGGCCGAGCGTTCAGAGTGACAGGAATAGCACTCGGCAGTACGTCGCGGGTGTTGCGTCACTCTCGCTGCTGGAGCTTTCCAGAGAACGTCGCCCAGTACACTGGAGGCTATACAAGATTTTTAACTCATATTTTATCATTGCTACCATGTTTATACTATCAAATCTAAATCTAACAAATATTTTTTTAAATTCTAACTGTGTATTTACTATTTTCTGCAGAAATCTTTAGGAATGTCTTATGCTACAAGGAGCGCCTCTGCCCGCAGGTGCGTCTGGCGGTGATGCAGCGCGTGTACCGCTACCTGTCGCTGCGGCCGCACCACTTCCAGCCGCGCCGCAACTCGGCCTTCTCCGGCGTGTACGTGACGGCCGACCCGCTGCCGCGCCACCACACCGTCGAGCTGGACGTGGGCGCCGCGGACGCGAGCGCGGTGCAGCCGCTGCAGCCGCTGGCGCCCCGCACGCCCCGGCCGCCGCGCACGCCGCGGGCCTCGCAGGCGGGGACACCCCCGGGCGACCGGGGCGGCGGCGGCAGCGGCGGGTCCCCGCCGTCGAGGGCGTCCGGGGACAGGGGGCGGGGGCCCGCCGCACTCGCCCTCCTCTGCTGCCGCGCCCCCCTGCGGTCCTCGAGTCGGCACCTCCCCGGGGGCTCCCCCGGGGACCCCGCCGAGTAAGTGGTGCAGCAGCCCGCAGCGGGGCCCGGGGCCCGGGGCCCGGGACCCGGGGCCCCGCACTGCCGTCGCACTGTCACACCGCGCACTCCCCCACCCCCCGGATCACCGTAGGCACTAAGCGTCGCGTAGACCCCGCCCCGCCCCGGGGGCCCAGCCGGCCCAGCCTGCCCAGCCGGCTCCAGGCCGCCTCTGCAGCTGCGCAGCTGCGCCGCCCGCTGCAGCCGTCTGCCTCCGACGCGGCAGAGGCCACGGGCCGGCGGCAGCGGGGGCAGCCGGGGGGCGGAGAGGTGCAGCGGCTCTGCAGCACCCCGCTCCACGCCGTGCTCCCCGTTTCACAGGTGAGTGGCAGCGCCTGCCTGCGCCCCCTTTGCCTCGGCTTGCCTCTGGCCTTGACCGTTGCGCCACGTCTTGTTTTCATTTCGACTCTGTCTCTACCACACACACACACAACATGCTCCCCGCTCTCTTGGCCTGTGCATCTGCAGCAGTAGTGCAGCAGCAGTAGCAGTAGCACTAGCGGCAGCATGCAGGTGCCGCGGGCCGTGTGCAGCGTCGGCCCAGTCGGCCCTGCCGAGTGCGGTGAGTAGCGGCGACACGCGACACTCACTGCAGGCGAAGCAGTGGGGCAGCGAGACCGAGTGACGACTGCGGTGGTGGTGGTGGTAGAGACTCCAGCGCCGGCTCCAGCCGGCTCCAGCGGCCGCTACCTCGTTAGTTAGGTCCAGAGGGCGGTGAACGCGACGGGCGATGACAGGGTGCAGTTCCGGATGCAACCCAAGTGCGCCCCCCCTCCCCTCCGTCACTCTGCCCTTTGTGATGTAAACCTCGCTGCTCGTCTCCGGGCTCACTTCTGCTCGGGACGCGACGTTGTTCACAGGGGCGGCGGACGAAAAGTTGGGGGAGGGGGAGCAGCGCGAGCTACGCCAACCCAGCGCAGGCTCATGACTCCGAACACTACCAACCCGGACCTCTCTCGCTCTCTGACGGAGCTCTCCACGAGTGTGAGTGAGACAGGGCTGCGAAAGTGGTGTCCGGAATCCGCGGGCGGTACCGATGCGCGGCGGCGGCTGGCGCCGAGGCCAACTCGTGGCGCCCGCATGTCACTCCCGGAGCTCAACTTCCCCCTCCGCTCCGTATCTCGGCGCGGGGCCGCGGGGCTGCGGGGGGACGAGACCCGCGAGATCTCGGATCGCCGTGCCGTGTCGGGACGGACGGAGAGCGTCCGAGTTTTGGCGTCGGCGAGAGCAAGTACGAATACGGAAGTTGGTAGCAGTAGCAGTCATCCGGACCCGGAGTCTGCACTGCAGTGGCGCGGCGCGGCGCGTCGTTCGACGGGTCGAGCGGTGCCTGAAGACAATCGGAGGCAACACGCTTTGCTTCTCCGGGCGCGGGGGAGAGGGAGGGGAGGGACGGCCGAAGTGAAGCGAGTGATGAGGAGCCCTCTTTGGAGTTCCGCGCGCCCTTCTTGTGCTTCTGTGTGGCCGGGTCGGGCAGGGTCCAGCCGGGTCCGCACGACGGCCAGGTTCTGGTCCACGAGACGGCTCTCCGCCCTCGGCCTGCAGTGCCGCCGCCGCAGAGGGCCCCCGCCGCCCCCGCTCCGCCCCGTCCATAGACTGCCTCCCACCGCGCCTGTGCGCCGTGCATTCAATAGGCAGACCCGTCATGTTCAGGGGCTGCGGCACCCCCCCCCCCCCCTCTTCCTGCACTCTCACTTTCTCTCCCCCTCCCGGCCGGGGATCCCTTCCGCCCCCTTCTCTTTCCGGCCTGCTGCCTTCGAATATGCCCCCAGGTCCGTTCCGCCCCACCGGGCCGGCTGACAGGTGCGCCTCGGGGCTGCTGACGGCGACTGACAGGGGCTGACAGGGACTGACCCGCAGGGACTGACGCACAGAGCTGACGGTGGGGACGCGGGCCGGACTTATGTAACCGGGGTGGTCAGCCGGGCCGGGACGGCAAGTGGGCGCTGCGTGGACGCCGTGGGGGCCGCAGAGGTCGCGGAGGCCGTGGAGGCTCTGTGTGGAGGCCGTGGAGGCCGCGAAGGCCGTGGGGGGAGCTCGGCTAGGCGCTCTGCAAGCGCTGCCTGCTCGTTAGCATGTTCACATTTGTAAACTCGACGACTTCCGAGAGCCCTCTTGACTCGACGCTGTGTTTTTTTCTTATCTCTCTCTCCCTCTCCCCAGAAACGCCGCCGCCCCCTCGTGTAAGGCGCTTCCACGTTGTATAATGTCCCGCGTAACTCAAGCCCCCTCCCCCTCCCCCTCATCCCGCCCCTCACTCTTTTTACTCCCCGCTTTGGCTTTTGCACGCTGGGCAGCGGGGGTGGGGGGTAATTTTTGGAGGTGGGGGACATGTGACTTTCCCTCATGTTTCCCTCCTCGTGCAGTCATAACTGCGGAGAGCGCGCGTGGGGCGGTGGCCGTCCCCGATCGTAATAGACATGTCTCAATTTACAGCGGGAAATAATGGGGGTCGCAAGAGCACCGTGTGGATCCAGTGGTGGTGTGTTCAATTAAAAACGGTGACGAGTGCCGCGGAGAAGCGGAGAGGGGGAGAGGAAGAAGGGGAGGGAGGAAGGAGGGGAGGAAGGATGGGAGGCAGGAGGGGGTGGGGAGGAGTGATATTCAGGGAACGAGATTAAAGCCGTCGCTCGGAGTGATCGGCGCCGCCCTTTTCCTCATTCTTGTTATGTGTTTGTTATGTTTGGAGCATTGGGGAGGAGGGGGGATGGGGTGGGGGTGGGGGTTGTGGGGGGCGGCGCGGGGCGGCGGCCGAGACGTCTGATAACGGGAGAGATCAAGGGTGACGGCAAAGCCGGCACGTGCGAGTGCGTGCGTGCGAGCGAGCGTGTGCGCGCGCGCGTGTGTGTGTGTGTGAAAGGAGAGGAAGGGAAAGGTTGAAGGGGGAGGCTCACGCTCACGCAGCAGGTTGCTTCTTGCGGTTCGTGGCGTGGCGTGGCGAGGCGCGTATACGTCGGCGGGACCTGGATGACGAATCAGGAAAATAATGACGAAATAATAATGAAAAGTTTTCCCTGCCGCCGCCGCTGCCGCTGTGTTTTTGAGCCAAGTTACGGCAAAGTGCGGCTCCGGCTGGGATGTTTTTGGCCCATCTGATCAGCATCGGCGGCGGCTTATCCGCCAAAGTGGTACAATGAAAACTTATCCCGCCGCCGTGCCGCCGCGGTGCCGCGCTTGCCTCGGCCCGGCGGTGCCCGGCGGTGCCCGGCGGTGCCTCCCTTCCCTTCCCTTCCCTCCTTGAGCCGTGTTGTGCCCCGCGGCGTGTTGGTAGGCTCGGCGTCCTGCTTGGTACTGTGGCGGCGGCCCGGCGGCCTGCGATGTTATAAAGTGGTGTAAAGGGTATGGAAGAGGCGGGCGTTGAGGCGGGCCGGGCGGCCGGGCCGGGCGGCTCGTGAGACGTGAGGGGCGCGTGTGTTCCATGAGGAAGAGCAGGGGGGCGGTGAGCTGCTACGGGCCCGCCGGTGCTTCTGCCGCTGCTGCCGCCGGAGCCGGGGTCTGCTGGGGTCTGCCCTCTGCCCGGCCCGGCGCTGCGCTGCGCCTCTCTCTCTCTCTCTCTCTCTCTCTCTCTCTCTCTCTCTCTCTCTCTCTCTCTCTCTCTCTCTCTCTCTCTCTCTCTCTCTCTCTCTCTCTGCCGTGCGCTTTCTGGCCGCACGGCGCCGCACACTCCGTGTTCTACCTCTGCCGGCCCCCACCGCCGCCGCCGCTGCTTGTGTCCCTTTGTGGGTCGGCCGATCCTTTCATCTCGTGTGGATTCTGAAGGCAGGCCGGGGGCGGCCGGGGGCCAGCAGCAGCTCCGGGGGCGGCCGGGCGGCAGGGGTTTCCCGGTAGCAGTACACGCCATATAAATTACGCAATGAGTACGCACACTGTGTATCGTCATACGCCCGCGGTCCATCCGGGCCGGGGGCCGTGTATGAATTAGGTAACCCGCTCTGGAGCGGCCCGGTCGGGCTTCTGCCGCCGCCGCCGCCTGCACGGCCCGGTCGGCACTACTTTAGCGGCTTACGTCATCTTGGACCGCTCACTAGTGCGACTTCTCGCGCCCCCCTCAAAGGCGTTGGCGGCCGCGGTCTCCTACAGCGAGCGGGACCATCAAATCAAAGAATAATCACTGTAGTACGGTGTGTGTCAAAAATATTAAAATGTATCTCGCCACTTTCTTTTCGCTGACAGAAAAACTTTTCTTAATGTCAGTGAACAAACTTGAGGAATGTCTAGAGAAATTATATTCCCAATCAGAGAAATGACACACGACTTTTGTTAACGATCACCGTGTGATCAAGGGGTAGTGACGATGCCCCCCTCAGCGTTCAGAGGCCACAGTGGAAACACGCACTTACTCCCGGGTAACTATCGCGTCATTTCCGGACCGCCCCCATCCTGCCCGGCAGCAGCGCCGGTGCCAGTTCGCAGCGACAACTAGTTGACCAGATAGAGCCCGTGGGTCCGGGGTCCGAGCGAGTCCGGCTCTCCTCCAGAGGCGCAGCGCGGCGCGGCGTCGGCAGGCATCGGGCAACACCGCCCAGGTGTTTCGCCCCATTCCCAAGCCACATTGCACCGCGCATCTCTGCCGCTTCTATCTCTCTCTCCCTTCTGCTTCTCGCAGGGGGAGTGACGGAGACAGGTGCGCGGTTCTGTGTTTCGCGATGTGCATCAGCAGCAGCAGCGGCGGCAGCGGCAGCAGCGGCCCCGCGCTCGAGCGCCCCGCCCCGCCGTCGGGGAATGCTTTTGAGCAGGCTCTCCGGCGCGCCGCGGCAGGAGGCCCGGGCAGCCCGGCCAGCCCCGCCGCCCGGCTGTTCTCGAGGCTCGCCAAGGTCTGTCTGGCCGCCGCGCCATCGCCACCGACGCCGTCCCAATTTCCCTGGAATTACGTAATCGACGACCGCTCTGATGGGTGAATGATGTAAATCGAGAGGGAGGAACGAGAGAAAGAGAGAGAGAGAGAGAGAGAGAGAGAGAGAGAGAGAGAGAGAGAGAGGTCGTGTCAGCCTGGCTGGGCACCGCTGGCAAGGAGGGTCGCTAAGGGCGGCGAGGCGGGGACAGGACAGGACCATTCAAATTAAACACCCTTTTGCTGAAGGGAAAGCAGCGGTATTGTAAGGACACATCAAGAGGGCTTTTGCCGTGTCTCGTCTGTTTATTTCTCTGCCTTGCATCGCCCGCGGTGCATAGCAGTCGCATTCTCTGTTTCTCTTTTGCTGTCTCGCTCTTACCTCTCTGCTGCGCTGCCTCGTTAACAATGAGTCCTGCCCGTCTGTCCTGCCCGCCGCCCGGCCCGTTCTCTCTCTCTCTCCCCTCTCTCTCTCTCTCTCTCTCTCTCTCTCTCTCTCTCTCTCTCTCTCTCTCTGCTCTCCTCACAGAACGCGGCTAGCACACAGTTAGTGTTCAGCCCCCACCCCTTTCGTAGGCTAAACTCTTGAGCGGAAGTTAGTCGCTGGACGGGTGAGTCAGTGCGCTCGCGTTCCCCCAGGGATGGCCGTGCCGGGGGCCGTGCCGTCTGAGGCCGTGCCGGGGGAGGCCGTGCCGGGCGAGAGGGGCAGTGCCGGGGGAGGCCGAGCGGGCGGTGGCCGCTCGGGGGAGGGCGTGCCGGTTGAGGCCATGCCGGGGTAGGATGTGCCGGGGGTGGTCGTGCCGGGGGAGGCCGTGCCGGGCGAGAGAGGCTGTGTGCCGGGGGAGGCCGTGCAGGGGGTGGCCGTTCCGGGGAGTCCGTGCCTGGCGAGGGAGGCCGAGCCGGGGGAGGTCGTGCCGGGGGAAGCCGAGCCGGGGGAGCCGAGCCGGGGGAGGTCGTGCCGGGGGAGGTCGTGCCGGGGGAGGCTGAGCCGGGGTAGCAGTGTCGCGGAGTGGTGCGGCGTGAAGCGACGCAAATGGAGCGAGCCGGCCGGCCCTGCGGCCCTGCGGTGCTGCTGCGTCAACACCTTGAGGCGCGGGCGGCGGCGGGCCGCTTTACCCCGCACGACCGGCCCAAGTCCGACCCGGCTCCGGCCGCCGGCGGTCAGCGCCCGCCCAGCGCGGGGTAGGCACGCCGCAGCGCACGCGCGCTGGCCGGGCCGGTGTGGCGCCGAGCGCAGGCGGCCGAGGCCGAGGGCGCCCCCTCAGTGGCCATGGCCACGGCCCGCCCACAGACACGTCCGCGGGGCGAGGGCGCGAGAGGCCAGAGGAAACCGGTCAGCAGAGGGAGTGCGCCACAAACCATTGCGATTTGAAACCTAACTCTAGAATGGGAGATGCAAAAACACCGCAAAAAAATCAAACCGTTTCTATTTTAAAAAAATTCGGGAGAGGCGGACATGTAGACTGGCAGGCAGGCCGGCTGTGGCATGCGTCGGGGAGCGCCAACAAAAGGGCGTGTGTAAAGAGCGAGACAGAGGGGGGTAGAAAACAAATAGCACGCGGAACGGAACCCCGAGGACTTGAGCCGGGTGTCATGCCGGCTCCTGCCACGGGTCATTCCCGGGCTCCTGCTGATTAGCGCAGGGCCCGTGTGCGACGGACCCCTGCGCTGCTCCCCTGCGGCGTCCCCTGCGGCGGCCCCTGCGGCGCAGCACACCTGTGACACACACCTGTGCCGCACCTGTACCGTTCCCTTTGGCGCGTGGGCCCGCCCGGGCCGCCTTCTAATTAGCAGTCGGCCCGGTGAATGAGGGGGCGCTCCCAGCGGATATCGGTGATTGCTCTGCTCTGCGGTGTCTGCGGCCTCGCGGTGGCGGCACGCGTCACGGCTCGCCGCCACGCGCCGCCACGCGCCGCCACGCGCCGCCACGCGCCGCCCTCACAGGGCACACGGCAAACTTGCCCTACCTTCAGAAGGCACGCGGCGGCCCCGCACCCCGCCTGACATCTTGCCAGCCGTGAGGGAAGCGCAACTAGCGCACACTACTAATTCGCCAGGGATAATTGTTTCGTCAGGCGGCGCCCGTTTTAAAGCACATTTAAATCCGCAGAGGACGACAGCGTAAAGATTGTATAACGGAACTGAAAATATGGTCCCTAGATTTAGACGCGCCTCGGCCCCCGCGCGGCTCCCGAACAGAATGGTGCGCTGACATTCGGAGCCGGCGCCGCCGACCTCTCGCTGCAGCAGCGGTGGCGCCGTTTGCAGCGAGCTCTTGTGTGTTTTTTCCTTCTGGTTGACGTTGTTCAAGTAACTCGCAGAATTTTTATTTTCTTTCTCTCTCCTTTTGCAGGACGTGCGTGTGACGAGCGCTCGTGTGCGGTCCGCCGCCACCGCCGCCGCGGCGCGTCGCGCGGCTGCCCTCGGCTGCCCTCGGCTGCCCTCGGCTGTGTGCTCGGGTTGCTCCCGGCCCCGACCTCGGCCACCCCCGGCCGCCCCTGGCCGCCCCCGGCACCAGCAAACGCAACAAGTTCGGGACTCTGCGCCGGGCGCGGCGGGCACAGCAGCAAGCGGGGTCGTCCGGATATTACGTCAGTCTGTCCTCCTCGCACTCACTCCCGCTCCGTAAGGTGTGACGAGGACGGACGCACAACGTGTGGGCGAACGACCGCCGACGACGCCTCGGCGGGCACGGCGCGACTCATCAGGCTGAGAGTGTGTGTGCAGTGCCTTGTTTGCAGCAGAGACATTTCTGCCTCCTAGACACATGTATATTGAGCAAGACTCCCTCACGAGTGTGTAAGCGTGTGTGTGTGTGTGTGTGTGTGTGCGAGTGTGTGTGTGTGTGTGTGTGTGTGTGTTTTCCGACGTTATTTGGTTTTGTCGGTTTTTGTGCCGGTGTAGATGGGACGGCTTTCCCGGGAAAGCGTCCGTACATCGCAGCGCTGCTACGGCCGTCTTGTGGGACGACGGCACGGGGCGGCTGGGGGCGGCCTCACGCCCCTCGCCCGCTCAAACATCAAGCCCGTGTCGCTGCGTTTACTTAACCACAACTAAGTCATGTATTTTTTTTTTGAAAGTTATTTTTTGCGTTTCGACGTTGCGTTTAGTCCGAGAAATACAGGGATATGATTACTTCGTGTACAATGCAGTATTGGCGATTGATTCACAAAAAAAAGTACTTACGTATAAGTGCAAAGATTTTACTCTTTTGCGTTTGAGAGTGGCATCAAATTCCTCTTCCTTGCATTCTATTGCTGCTGCGCCATTTTATTTCCACGAATGAACGTTCGTTGGCGCTCTAGGTACTTCTCGAACGTGTCTTTTTTCCGTTCGTTTCGGAAAAGTCATTCCTAATCAATTCTGTTAATAGCTTTCTATTGTGTACATATTTGTTGTATTTCTCGTTGCTGGAACATGTCGCTTTCTTCCGGTCCGAGAAAACCATGGGCGTCGTCGTCTGGAATGTCCGTCAGAGACGTGACATGTAAACAACTAACTTTGTTTAGTGTCCGTCTGGTAGCAGTCGCACGTGTGTGTGTGTGTGTGAGTGTGTGCGTGTGGGTGTGTTTGTGTGTTGGCTCAATTGGAAGGCATAGATCCCCGTGCAGTCAATACAGGCGTTAGCGGACCGGGGCGATTGTGTTTGAGGCCCCTTGGGATGCGCGCCAAGCATTAGCATATTTATTGCGTTGCAGTCGACTGCACACAGGCACACACACACACGCGTGCGCACGCGCTCACACACACACACTCATGGAGAGGGAAAATGTCTCCGTCGGCAAAACCGAGCGCAAAATTTAGTTCTATGAAGTTTGCCGGCGCCCTTCCTCCATAATGTCGTTGCCAAATTTCGAAGCTCTGTTCCCGTTTTGGATCGCGTTTTCTGCTTCGTTAACTCCGCCGCCGTCTTTACCTCTCTCTGTCTCTCTTTTGCCGCTAAATGAAAGTGTTATTCCATAACGCACTGAGGGCTGTGTTAGAAGAGCTGGGTGTTTTATTCTGAAGTGACAGCAGAGGTGCCACCTTTAGTGTCACCGAAATATTCTAGAGCGAAACATTATATATTTTTTCATAAGCTTCTTTGAATTTCCAGGTCGATTCAAGACGATTACGGCCTATTCGTGGTCCTGTATTTTTATAAACTTTTCTGTGTCGCGAATAGCGAAGTGATGAAATTGGGAGATGGACCAGAGTGCCAGTTTGACAGCTGTCAACATGACACGTTTGTTTATGATTGATTCATTTCCGTCATTTTTCTTGAACGTTTAACTGGTGTAGAAGATAAGGGATTGAAAATTTCCCATTCCTGTCATGCGGCTCATCTAATTGTATGTATTCATGTTCTGGCCGAAATTGACGTTTTTTGTCCTTTTTATGTGTACCTTTGCTGACGGTGCAAAGTGAAGACCGTGTGCAGTTTGGAGGAGCCTCGGTAGCGCGGGTGCTTTTTATTTTTCATTTTCGAAAATCAGTCATTTTTGCCTAAACTAAAGACAACACATCGAGGGTGCTGATTTTCAAAGACTTCGCGCGCTTGAAAGTAACTTTGGCGCTCTGGACTTATAGTATTCTATTCAGACACATAGGCCTAAAACTAAACGTTCCTAAACCGTTGTTCATTCTCTCTCTGTACTACTTTTGTTTCGAATCGACAATTACTTCTCGACGCAGTTGTTGGATGTTGACAAAGAAAAAATAAACTGTGTTGTAAGAACGGCAGAGCGAGGACTGGGTGTTTCCTTTCGGGCCGCGCCGCACGGTGCCGCACGGCATGTATCCCGGCTGCCGTGACATTTCCCGTTCGTCCAGTCCACACGCTACATATTTCATGCTCCTGGGTGCACGCAAAGAGCACGCTTGCATATCCAATATTCACTTACCGGGGCCCGTATAACTACCGCGAAGCCGGGACAGCAAAAGAAAACGCGGGGGCAGTTTAAGTCGTGCGACAAGGCGTGCCCGTGTAGAGCCCGCCTCCAGTTCGGGCGCATAAAATTTGTAAAAATGGGGAAGAGGACTCGGACTACTGGAAATCGGTTCATTTTAGTCGTTTGTTCTGTTCGCCTCCCGAGGACACCGTTCGGCTGGGCACACAAAGGGAGTGGAGCGGCGCGGCGTCTGACGGCGAGATGCTGCTCAATCTCGCGTGACCCTTCCTCATTCCGGTGAGGGGAGGAGAGAGAAAGAGAGAGGGCGGGATGAAAAGCTTACTGTCGAGCCTTGACTGCATATCGCCTCTCGGCTCAAACCGACAGATCGGGCTGGGTGAGGGTGAGGGGAAAAGAGGGAGGGGGGCGGAAGGCCGTCGGTATGAAATATTCGGCATAGCTTTCGCCCCGTGCGTCCGAAAGGATTACGAAGCAAGAGGGGAGATTGGAAAAGGCTTTACGCTGAAGGCACACATTTTGGCAGAACGGAAGTGCGCGTGTTCAGTTGTTGGCCGCGTTTGCTGCTCGTTCCGTTCCCACAATTTTCGGGTCCGCATATCTGTGGCTGTGACGGACCGGCCTCAGTGACACGACGGCGTCCCACAAGGCCGGGCGGGTCCCTCTGGCATGATGACGATCATAATGACGTCATGATGACAATAATGATGACGGTCATGATGATGGTCGTGATGACGGTCATGATGACGGTTTTGATGACGATCTTGATTGTGATCATGATGATACCGTCACTTGGCGCGGACTTAACGATCGGGGCTGCCTCTTTGTTCCTCAGCGCGGCTGGCGCGGCGCGCGCGGAGGCAGCGCGATAGCCGCTCTCCGACACCAGAATCCCTCCGCCATCGCCCCCATTAAACCCGCGCCCTGCACTTTAGCAGAGGTCTGTTCCGCGCGCCGCGAAAAATCGTTTGGTGGACCTCGTCGACAAAAAGTTCCATCGCAACTTGTCCCTCTTGACGAGCGGCATAGCGGGGCCGCCCCCCGCGGGCGTCTCTCAGGCCGGCGCGGCGGGGCGCGTGCCCGGGCCAGTGGGGCCAGCGAGGCCTCGGCAGGGAGGGCGGCAGCGCCAGCCGAGCCGTACGCGCGGTCAAATATTTGAGTTTTGTTGACTTGCGGCGTTTTGCAGCGGGGCGGGGGGCCTGGGCGTGGCGCGGGGCTCGGCACGGGGGCGGCCGTGCCGTGAGGTTTGCGTTGCGTGGGGTCCGCGCCGGTCCGGGGCCGCCGGGCGCCGCCGGGGCGCCGCGGCAGAGTTGGCTCCGCGAGCGCCCCCCGGGTGGGCAGCGGCCGGCGGGCGCGCGCACGCGTGCCGTGCGGGCTGGCCTACCCTACCATTCACAGGCGCTCGGAGCTCGGCGCCTGTTGACGCGGCGGCTGCCGGCGGCTGCCGGCGGCTGGCGGCGCTGCGGGGCCCGGCTCGCCCGGCTGCCAGCTGGCTGCTGGCCGCCCGCGACGCAGCGCCCCGATACAGCGGCTCTGCACGGCACTAGTCTGATTACAGCGGCCCTGCATAATTTGCGTCGACAACTTCCGCGGAAGCTCATTCCCGTGCGGCCGGCCCACCTGCGCGCCGCCGCCGCCGCGCCCTCTGGGGGCCGAACGGCAAAGTCGCGAAGTTGTGATGGCGCGCGAGGAGGTGTATATAATAGATGGCGGTGGCCGGCGGCTGTGGCCGTGCGTTCTGCCGGGTCGACTTTGCTTTTTAATAAAAGAGGGCGGAGCGGCGGGGCGGGGCGGTGTGCCGAGGAGCCGAGGGGATGGGGCCGTGCACACATTACGTAACCTCTCTCTCTCTCTCTCTCTCTCTCTCTCTCTCTCTCTCTCTCTCTCCCACACACACGATCCATGTGGTGCGACAAGGACAGAGCGATGACAAGCAGGCCGCCACCGCACGACGGACGACACGGAAAGTTTTTACGGCGTATTTTGCGGTGCGGCCGCCGGCGGCTGCTGGGCCGCCCGCCCGCTGAGGATGAAGCTCCAGTTAACGGGACCGCTCCTCCAGCCGAGTGCCGTGCCGGAGTCTCCAGCCGCCTCCAGCCGCCTCCAGCCGCCTCCAGCCGCCCCCAGCTGCCTCCAGCGGTACGCCGGAACTTGCCTCATTCCAGTCGACCTGTCGCCAGTCATTGTTGTTGTAGGGCGTTGCACTATTTCCCTCCCGGCAACGCCTCTCTCTCTCTCTCTCTCTCTCTCTCTCTCTCTCTCTCTCTCTCTCTCTCTCTCTCTCTCTCTCTCTCTCTCTCTCTCTCTCTCTCTCTCTCTCTCTCTCCAGTCTCCGTGTTCTGCCCCTGACATGGTCGCATGAACTACGGTAGCTAGCTGCAATATATCGTCATTTTTTTTCTGACATTTTTTTTGTGCTTTTAAAATCCGGAATATGGACCGCGGATCCCGCGTTTCCACCCCGTGGCGATCGCCGGTGAGGGGGAACCCGGCCAGCCCCGCAACAACGGCGCCGGCAGCGGCCATTCAGAGCGGAAACAAGAGAGAATACGTAGGAAAAGACGGCCGGCCAGGGATAACAATCTTGCTGGCGTCAGGTGAGAAGGGGGCGGCGGTGCCGCGCGGTGCGTCCCCGCGGCCGGCCCTCGGCCAGCCCTCGGCCAGCCCTCGGCCCGCAGCCCTTGGCCTAGCACTCGGCCGAGCCCTTGACCAGCACTCCCCTCCCCTATTAGCTACGCTCGGTTCGCCAGAGCTAGTTGCCTGCGTCGCCCGGTGGCGGTGGCCGCCTCGGCTCGGCTCTGTCCCGGCGGCGCGGGCCCGTCGCTCCTACTGCGTCCCTCCGAGTCGGGCTGCGTGGGGATGCAGCGGTGTCCCTGTAGCGGAGACGACTTGTGTTGTTGTTAGGTCCGTCTCAACTGTGGGGACAACATTGTAAGATTTCTATTTTTGGGAAATTTCTAAACAATAAGTGATGCAAATTTTCCTGATATATGTTGAAAAATTTTCAAAAAATTTTACAGTTAAAAAAAAATTGAAAACGAAAATTTTATGCATAGACCATAGTTATATTTTGGTGCGGCAATCAAATAAAACGCGTCAAAAACAATCGTTGGAGTTTCCTAAAAAGGTTGGTGCTATAGGTTTCCCTAACAATTGTTTTGAATTTTCGAAAAATGTCTCAGACAAGTTTCAAATTTGAGAGGCGCCAACTAAACAGATTTCTGCATAAATCGACACCTAATGACTGCGGCCTTAGAAATTTGAACGAGAGAACCGCACTGAAAAAGTCTAATGGACAATTTTGTCCATGGCTGGTCACGTTTCTGCAGGTCCATGGTTAGTAACAAGATTGTGAGTGTAGATCTCGGTGTAGATGGACATTTTTGTTGTTACCTGATATAGACAAAGTTTCCGTTTGTCCATTGCATAGTGACAATGTTGTCTGTCTGGAGGCACAATTTTGTTACTAGCCTAGGGCTGGCTACTACTGCGACGTGAGGCCCGGGGTGGGGACAGGAGTTGCGGGGTCGCATCGCATGCACCGCGCTCTGCCAGCCCCGCAAAGTAATAACAAAGTGCTGATTCGAAGCCAACACCGCCACCCTATTCCTCCTCCTCCTCCTCCTCCTCCTCCTCCCCCCCCCCCCCCCCCCGCCTCTCCCGTCCTCTCCCATCCCGCCCGCAATCACCAATTGATACAGGAGTTTCTGACAATGTGCTGTGAACGAACGAAATGCGGCTTTCTTGTGTGGGACGCCGCGGGGAAGGGGACGAGGGTGGCGAATCCCCCCTCCCCCACAAATCCACTCCCCTCTGCCGCCTGTATCCTTCTTCTCCTCGGTCTCCACTCCAAGTGTGAGTGTGAGTGGCGAGTGGCTCTCTGCTCGGCGTGCTGTGCCCTCGAGACGGGGAGAGGGGAGGGGGTGGGGGTGGGGGAGCAGGCACAGAGTGGCACCGCCGAGAGGGGAGACAATCTATGCCACCAGTTCGGATCAGAGGGCATGAGAAAAAGAGGAAAGAAAGGAGAAAGTGGGAATGGGATATCGGCGCGCAGTTCCTAACGATGCCATCAATTCTTTCCTTCTCTTCGCGAAAGTTGAGGATGAGCAGACTAATTTCGCGGGGTGCTTGTGAGAAGTTGCGAGGTTGACATGAAACCACAGTGGACCCAAAAATGTAAAAGAAAAAAAAAGGGGGACGGAACCGTGCGACGGGGGTGGGGGGTGAAAATAAAGAAATAAGGGCGAAGAGATGCTGGAATTGGTTTGGGTGGCTGCATGGCATGGGGAGGTTTTGGGGGAGGAGGGAGCTGGAGAAGTATGCTTTGATCTTGAACCTCTGTGAAAAATTGATTGTGCTGCACTGTTCGTGCTACTATAACGATACAAGACGGGAACCGCGGGACCCGAGGGCCTCGGCGGGGGGGGGGGGGGGGGGGGGGCTTGTTTGACGCGTCACAGAGCGTTCCCGGCGCAGAGGGTGTCCTGTGACACCTGCCTGCTGGGGTTGGGATGCACTCTGGAATGCTCCGGACGGCGCCGCTATGTTTCGGGTCCACGCACCTAGAGCGGCACGGCCCGCACTGCACCCGCGGCAGCGCTGGTCAGCGCCTCCCGGTAGGTATGTAGCTGCCAGCCCCCGCATCGCCCCGCTGTAGTGCGGGCGCCGGCGGCTGCATACCTACCGGGAGGCGCCGACACGAGTGCAGTGCGGGAGAATTCCGAGAGATGGCGCGACGTGTTTCCGGCTCTCGCGAGGTGCTCCGTCCAGCCCGAGAACCACCTCATCCCCACTCTTTATCGCCGAACGCCTCCATCCGCGACCCGTGTCTGAGTGTGTGTGTGTGTGTGTGTGTGTGTGTGTGTGTGTGTGTGTGTGTGTGTGTGTGTGGAGTTTGGGGAATCGTTTTCGGCGGGAAGAGGCCTGCTGATGCATGCACTGTGCGTGACTTTACTGCCCGCCCTCATGTAGGCTAAGGCCAGGGCCGAGGGAGCGAGCGAAAGCAAAGCAGAGACTGTTGAATTCCCTCCCCTCCCGCGACCACCGAGCGTGCGCCACCTCCCCCCTCCCCCTCCGCGCGCCCACCCCTGACCGCGAGACAAAAGGGGCCGACGGGAAAGGAGAGAGAGAAAGCGTGTGTGTGTGTGTGTGTGTTGGGGGAGGGGGAGAAAGAGAGAGAGCGAGAGAGAGAGAGAGAGAGAGAGAGAGAGAGAGAGAGAGAGAGAGAGAGAGAGAGAGAAGGCTCGCAAAGAAAGAGGGAGAGGGGAGCAGGACGCCCAGGACACTCGACATCGGCTGACGAAGCGCCACGCGCGGCCCATCCCCGCCTGCAGGCCCCCATCGTGGTACCAGGCCGGCAGCACAGCACACGGCGCACGCCGAAGTGCCCCCCCCCCCCCCACGACGCGGAAGGAAAAGTCGGAGGTTTCGCTGTTTCCGCGATGCGCGGAATTCCCTTTGCCAGTATGTGAAACGGGTCGGAAACGGGATAGGCGTGACGCCGTGGCATTGGAAGTCTTCAATTTATTAATTTTTTGACACGCCCCGTTAGGGGCTGGCATTGCCGGTACCCCAGTTCGCTGCTCTCCTTAGCAGCCTGGCTTCACACGCAGGGCGGCCGTTTCGATCTTCTGCCTGTACGTGCGCAGAACCTTGTGTGCGCACTTATCACCCTGCTTCCGGGCGCCGCCGTTTATGAGGATGAGCATCAGTTTACATTCTGTGGCGAGGAGAGGCGCTGCTAGCGCTGGGAGGAGTGGCGAAAGGCGTTGCAAATTTATCCAGCACTTTTTAATAAAGGCGGGTAAAAAGTTGAAAAGATACCTTAAAGTTTTCTTTTTTTTTTAATTACAGGGTTAATCTTTACAAGGAGTGCGCCTCAGGGCAGTGTACAGTACAGTTGACATGTTAACACGCTTAGAGATGAATGAGTACAATGGATGACAAAATTGAAGAAGATTGTCCAGGCCTTTTTGTAAAGCTGTACACAGATAACACCTAATACAGCCATTTTACAAATGACTGGAAGGAAGAAAATAAATATAGAAAGAAGATATATATCACAGACACAATTGTGAAAATAATACAACATTTCCCTCACTTAGTCTTTGTACACATCTGAGGGGGAAAAAACAACAACAGAAGTGCAACAAAAAATTATGAAAATTCAGTCTCAAAATTTAGTTTCTAAACACAATAGAAAATAGATGAATACATTTTTTTGAATTATTATCTTATGGATATTTATTGGGGTTGCATAATGCGAGAAATGTCTGCAACTCAATTTCTCAGACAGCTGCAAAAGTCTTATTCATGATGAGCAACAGGGTCAGACGACTTGAACTCTTCACCACAAGGACACACCGTAGGTTTAAGTTTGCTTTTCTCCACCAAGCAAGGGCGACACAGAAAATGAGAGCATGGCAATGTAAACAGACGGTCAGTAATTTTACAGGAGCCACACTCATTGACTAAAACTTTAGGGGGGTTAACAAATGATGGCAATCCTGACAAGGCAGCTTTTAAAGCAGAATCCAGGCTATCATCAAGTTTTCTCTCATGACTTTTAAGATCATCTGACAATTTCTTATCATCATCATCATCACTGTCATCTATTGTAATAGGGCCATCTCCTTGCAAGGAACTTTTTTCTTTAACGTCAGTGAAAGAAGTGGTCATCTTAGGTCTCTTAGGCACACCACGGAAAATGTTTCCACATGCTGGTCGTGTTTCTTTTACATAGCTACTACAGCTAGGTAAGTTTCTACCCTTTTCTTGGATTGAGTTAACTTTCAAACCGTCAATGCGTCCCCCACCTGATGAAAACATAAGGGCATCGCGAGTAGATGAGGATCCTAAAGCAGAACGTTTTCTATTTGAGGCAGATGAATCAAAACATCCTCTGCTGCTTCGAAATGTACTAACAGTATGATGAGTTTGTGGTTGCACTCGTCCAACAGTGCGTGGAACATCTTTTAGATCATTCCGGTCTTGATTTAGAACTAAGAAACGATCAATCCTAGCTTTGAGAGCTGAATCTATAATCGGTCTACATCCATCACTAAACATTAGACCTGTGAAAGGATCACTAGGGTGGCGGCCCCAGTTAGCCTCTGCTTGAGCATGGAGATCTAAAGTTTGCTGATCCACAACCTTTCCACTTGGCAAGACCATTGGTAAAGCCATAATTTCCCAAGTGATTGCATCAAGAAATTCTTCAGGGATATCAGGCAGTAATGATTCATCTAGTTTCTTACAAAATGAAGGTGCCGCCACCTCTGTGGGGATGTCTGCAAAAGAAGAGAACAGATGAGATGCAATAACACAAATCATGTTTTAAAGCACAGACTGTGTGAAGAATTTTACCCTTGATTTCTGGATCTTTTTTTGCATGTGCTTCCGTCCACTGATTCATGATCTCTGCCACTTGATGAGAAGACATGCACGAGCTTGGTCCACCCCATACTTCAATGCTTCCTAGAGCAGGCACCGAAGACCCACTAGTTCTGAAGATACGAATAGTCAAAGAGGATGTATGAGCGATCACTGGTCTCTTCTTCCACGTCATGGATCTCTGCACAAAAGTAACTTTTGTGTCGGGGACAGGGTTTAGACATTTGCGACCATACTGAAGAGGGCAGTAGATCACAACTCCTTTCTCATTGTCACTTAGGACTATAGACGCTATCCGTTCTACTGTTGGTGAACAGGGTAAGTTTGATGTAGGCTGATGCCGAGAGGATTTAGAGCCAGAGCACCACGACGAATGGTATGGGCTAGAGGAGGAGGAGATATCAAGACCACTTGTCTTCTGCTGACCAACCTCCGCTCCTATTTGAATGTATTTAATGTTCACATCAAATGGAAACTTTAAGGTGACCTCCACTGGGGGTTTGATGAAGCGGTCACACATGAACCCATTTCTTCTCTTCTCTGCATCCTCCGAAAGGAGGTTCGTCACTTCGTAACCTTCACTGCTGACAGTACTGCAGGAGATAACAGTTTGAAATACGGGATCGCACAAATTGATCAATGGGGATGCCATGATGTGACTTCTGGCTAGCCGAATGGAAGCATGCGATTCTTGTTGGTCACAGAGGAATCAGCATGAGTTTTCTACATTTTAGAGTCGTAAATGAAGCGGTTCCCCCTTTTGCCTGAGACTGACTCTGGTGCCAGGCCAGGTGGGGTGTACCGTGTTTACATCACATCGGTCGGTCAGAAACAGCTGACTGTGGAGGAAGGGGAGCTGCGACCGCTGCGGCATCTGGCGGACCCACTCATAAACGCCGCGCAAATTTACGACTCATCGAACAGTCGAAAGTTCTATGAGAAATTAAACGTAGCCAGCCAGCAGGGTGAGGGGTCAGGGGCGGGCAGGAGGAGGGCTAGAGGCTGAGCAGCTGTCTGGACGTACATGGATGACGAGCAGATGAGCTGTCTATCTGGAATGTAATCTCAGCTGCTTCACAAAGCGATCAAAGTCTGCTGGAGAGTCACATGACCGTGTGAACGACGGGGAAGTGGGAGGAGCAGAGAACCCAGCGCTGGAATCAGTCCAGACCGCAATTTTAATTTGGATCATCTGTCAGCACTGTCAGTGTGGTGAGTGCAGTTTGTTGTTGAGGCTGGTTGTGTCGCTTCGGAAGTTGCGGAAGGCCTAATATGCTCAGATTTATAGTCTGTGGATCTTGTGCGAAGGTGACAACTGCATAACTTCCGCACCGTGGGACTAGTTCACTCGTTCGTTCTCAATGTAATTATGTTTTGCTCTCCCGTTTTATTAGACTCTGTATTTATTTTGAAAATAAATTAAATTTACTTTGAAGTTTGGTGGGCGGTCCCATTCATGATAAGACCTACAACATGACAACCTGAGCCTTGTAGGCCATTTTCCTTTCTGCATTTTGTTTCCTGCCTCCATGAATGAAAGCGTGTTTTTTCAGAGCTCCTTCGAACATGGAGTGGACAGGCTACCGAATATTCCTGGCATTGCTCTTGGTTATAACAGGATCCATTAATACACTGAGTACCAAGTAAGTGAATGCTTAACCTTGTACGATTCTACGGTATCATCTTAGCTCATAGCTTAGCTCTTAGCTCATAGCTCATTGTTGAAAAACCTTTGTTTTTTGTATTTCTTGTCCAATGTATGTTAAAAATCCACAATATTTATTTATTATTAATTTTCAAGATGGGCTGACCGATTAACGTCTGAGGGTCTGGATGGAGAGAGCACCCGCTTTGTCCATCCCTTTCTTCAAGCCAGTACAATGTTTCTTGGAGAGATTGCCTGCCTTGCTACCTACAAGCTACTCTACTGGTATTACTCTCGCAGACAGGTATACTTTAAACATACTGTTCTAAGTATTGGAGTACATCATTTCATTTTGCAAGGTATTCAGAGAAAAACTAAATATGTTGCAGCCTGGTTCTGAGAGCATAGAGAAGGCAACAGCGGGCAATACAAATTTTAATGCTCTCCTCTTGTTCCCACCTGCTATGTGTGATATGATTTCTACATCAACAATGTACATTGGTCTGAATCTCACTTATGCTTCGTCATTTCAAATGCTGAGAGGTATTAAACAAATAAGTCACTGATGGTTTTGTCTGGTAGTAACATACAGATTTTGCTGTGATTCACCTGCCTTTTCTTTTTTCCCCAGGGTCTGTCATTATTTTTGTTGCTCTTCTGTCAATGGGATTTTTGGACAGAAAACTACGATGTGTGGAGTGGACAGGAATTGTTTTCATTCTTGGTGGACTCTCAGTTGTGGGCATGTCCGATTTCACGGGAAGCTCATCGGGTCCCCACAAAAACCAAAACTCTATAATCACTGGTATGCTTTTCCTACGTCACTCATAATTAGCGGGATTGGTTTTGTACTTGTAACTAATTTGGTTCCATAATTTTCCAGGTGACTTGCTTATTATTGCTGCTCAAATAATCACTGCTTTCCAAATGGTCTATGAGGAGAAGTTTGTAAAAGACAAAGATATTCCTGCTCTTATGGTTGTTGGCTATGAAGGTGCTTTTCCAGAATATTTGGGCTTTACCGCTAACATACTCATAGTTAATTTTAATCAATTGACACATTCATGTTACCATTGATAATTTATTTTGCAGGCCTCTGGGGCTTCCTTGTTTTGGGGGCTTTGTTGGTTCCATTCTATTGGATCCCTGCTAATCCTCCCTTCAGCGACAACCCACGTAATGTACTGGAAGATACTCCTGATGGGTTGGTTCAGATTTACAATAACGGTTTGCTTCTCCTCTCAGTGATAGGTATGTGCAGCTTAAAAATGAGATCCCTGAAGTACATTTTTTAATCCCATGCATATTCATGTTAGGGAAGTGCGTTTCTCCGTTAGCAGTTCTTTTTATTTTCATTTTCTTCAGGTACATTTGTCAGCATTGCATTCTTTAACTTTGCCGGCGTGAGTGTAACAAAGGAAATGTCAGCTACTACCCGAATGGTACTGGACAGCGTACGGACCATTGTCATCTGGGCTGTTTGTTTAGCTCTAAAATGGCAAGATTTTAGCTACCTGCAGGTGCGTTGGGCTCAAATAAATAATTTAAAGTTAATTCTATCAGCATATTACACTTTGGTTTGGCTAATTGTTAATTCTTACAGGTGATTGGGTTTGGGCTGCTTTTGATTGGGATGTGTCTGTACAACAATGTTCTGTTGGAGCCAGCTTTCAAGAAGCTCCAGCGTTTCATGAACAGGCGTGCTATAGCAAGGGCAGGACTAGGTGAAGGCAATGATGAGGACGAGGAAGGAGGAGGAACAACAAGGTATTCTGTATTTAGCAATTAGTTTGTATTATGAGAGGTTTCCAAGGTACATTCATGTATGCAAGTGTGGGACTTGTTTTTCCTTTGTAATTTTATGTTAATACAATTAAAAGATAGGCTTGAAAGACTGATGTTTTTTAAGTAGCTAACTATGGTCTTGGCTGGTTCAGATCTGACATGACACAAAGGTTTATTTCTATGTTACAGTCTGAAGTAGGAGGCTGGTTGCACCTAGTTGCAGCCGGTTTGAAGTAGGTGGAACCGGTCCGGACTGGTTGGAAGTGTTTCACCTACTTCAAACTAAATGTCATTTGGCTAGAACTAGGTGGGGCCAAGATGGCGTGGTTAGAAGTGCCCAAGGCAAAATAATGTTGGCTGGAAGTAGGTGGGGGAGTGATTTAATCGTTTGTGCATGGGCATTTGTCATCTTTTTGACCATTACTATCTTCCTTTCATTTCCTAGGATTTTAAACTGTAAACTCCGTTTCACTCTGTGCCTAAAAATGTTGAGAAAATGAACATCAAAGATACAGGACTTGGCTGGTTCGTAATTTGATACCGGTAATTTAAAATTATTTACCATAGAAACTTGTGTGATATTGACTGAATGAATTTGCGGTTATAGCCCAAAAATACTGTCCTATTTTTACTCTGAAATTACATTTTAAGCTGTGTTAATGAAAATAAACTCTCTCTTCCAATATGTGTGGAATTTGTTCTTTCCTGCTTTGCGCAATGTGATAGGGGTAAGTTCTGAAGATACTCCCTGTAATTTTTATCACTGAAAGGTGTGACAAGTGTAGGGATAAAATCAAAACAAAATCATGAGTGAACTTGTATATACAATTTTAATTATGTTTGTTCAATAAAGAATTCTTTAAGTTTAGTAAACATAATGGCACATGTTACATGTGTAAAACAAGATGCAAAGCAGCTCACACATTTTTCAAAACAAGTAAATCATACAAGGAAGGGAATGGAATGTACTCAACAGATTTGACGTGTATAAAAGAAAGTTAACTTCAGCTTGTATGATGTGCTTCATTCTTGTAAATGGCCACTGCGTTTGACGATAAAAGTTTTGTAATCAGGAAAAGAGGCAGAGGCTACTGCTCTATTTGATTTACTATTAATTGAGTACTTAGAATTAGTCAGTGAGCGTAAGAGTTTATCACAATCACTTTATACAAACAAGTCAATTTTTTTTAAAAGAATAGAAAATTGCGCACATGACAACCCACATCTGTTATCAATGTCATCCAGGATAACTATTACAAAGAGATATATCAAGACCAATAGCAAACTGTTGGATTTTGGGTCAAGCCAACTTTTTTTCAGTCATTCTGCAATAATTCATAACCAGTAAACATGCAGCAAGTAACAATCAAACCGATACACACATTACAAACATACCAACTGCGTGGCAACCTACCGATTCTTTCGAACTACTTACAATTTACAAAAACAAAATATGACACAAAAGGATAGCAAAATTCATAAAAGTAGTTACCAACCACTTGCCACGCTTTAGGTGGCATAAAAAGACGCTTAACAATAATACCCCCGACATAATAAGTGCATAATTTGAGCTAATGTTTCCATCAGGGTTTATCAGCCTTATTGGATTCACCATTCATCTCTGGTGACCTACCCTCCCTTTCCCTTTCCCCTTCCCCTCCCCCTATGCAAGGAGAAAGAATGATGTGGAATAAGGCCCAATTAGGAACACTAATTCAAGCCACTCGAGCGGCACAATGCTAAATGGAAAGCCATGCCAGGAAACTCTTTAATTGATGACTATAAATAATACTGAAATATTCATGGGCAGGATGCAATGTGAGCACGCTATGGTCCCGCAAGAAAGTATTAAAACATAACATCGGACAATAACCCAAATTAAGGACAAAAAATTAAAATTAAAAGTCTCATCACATCACACACCATCAAAATTTTAATGATGCCCATTTTATTGCACTGCAATGCACAAATAGCTGGCAGGTTGAAGAAATGGAAGTCAAAAATATCTTAAAAATGGCTTAATAATGATTTTGTTTTTTAAAAACAAAAAACAAAACAAAAAAAAAAACAAAACATTATTTACTGGAATCATAACATAAGATAAAAGGTTCTAGAAAAGATTTACAGGACAAAGAAATGTGTCAAATATGAACGCTGATTATGAAACGTTATAAAAATTCAAACCTATACAGATCAAGACATGTTACTGTACATATTCCGAAACATGACACCAAAGTTTGACAACTTTGTTACTTACTACAATGAAACCACTATAAGGATCATTTCTACATTACAGTTCCGTTGTCATATGTGAAGTCAAGGCCTGAACTCGCTTAGCATTACAACTCTTACATAGCACATGGTCATCCAGTGGATAGCATCCACGTCCTTCTGCTTCAGTTGAAAGTACAAGCCCACAATCCTGCAAGAATAACACAAAGGTTGCGTCAAACAAGTTGAAAGAATTGTAGATAAAACATGCAAACAAGATTAACAGCAAGGAAAACCTACTTCACATTTGTAGCATTGAATGTGGAAACTTCTGTCAAGAGCAACAACTCTTACAGTTTCATCCTGGCCAGCCTCAGGCATGATAGGAAGTTTGCACACACAGCATCGAGGAGCAAATTTTCTAAAAGGATAAAAAGAAACAATAAATAAAAACTATCTATGTAAATTAAACAACAAAGATCATCAAAAAGTGAGAGAAACACAAATCTTACTTGTGGAAGTCCTGAATGCAGTGAATTTGATTTGTTGCATCTACAGTAAAAGGTATGCCATCAAGAGATTCTCCACAAACAACACAACAAAAGCACTGAGGATGATATGGGCGTCCTGTAGCTCGAAGGATGCGGTCTAGAATAGGCTGAAGGCAGACTGAACATTTCTCCAATGTGTTCTGTAACAGAGTTTGAAGGTCAACAAAACACTTGGATAAAAAATATATAACAAAAGAGAATTTAAGACGAAACTGAACCCACCAGATAGTCTTCCTTGCAGTACGGTTTTCCTTCCAAAGCATAGAATGGCTTTCCTTGAAGCTGTACAGCACATTCAAAGCAAGTGAAACATCTAATATGATAAACCTGATCCATAGCCGTGCAGCCTGAGCCCTCTCCAACAACTTTCTCACCACATTTTGTGCAGATACCTAGCCAAAGGAAAAAAAAATTAAGAAAACAATGCCAATATTTTTCACAATGCACTGCATTCAAACACAAAGGAGAGGACTTCTAACCATAGACATCAGAATCAGTTGAGCCATCCATTGATTGAACAAGTAAATCAGTGAGAGCATCAACTTCTGCCTCTTTCTCATTGTGAGCAGAACTCTGCCCTCCACGCTGAAGAGTGCCCTGCTGGCTTCCAGAATATGGAGCATACAGAGAATAATTGGAACGAGATGACAACTGTGATGGAGGTCTTGGATTGATTGGTTCATATATAGATTCATAGGTTGAGGAGCTCTGCAAATAAGTAAGTATTATTTTCAACTTTTCAAAACCAAATATGAGCAAGACAATGACATGAAGAAAATCAAATGTTAGCAACTTACTTGAGAAGATGACCCATATGTAGAGTAATCAGGAGGATAATTTGGTGGAAAGCTAGGTGGATATGAAGGTTGGTAGCCTGGTTGATACGTTGCCCGACGCAGTTCTGAATAACTAGAGCTGACAGGAGATGGTGGAGGGGGCAAATCTTCAGGTAACGTTTCAGGCACATCATCAGGTGGAGCAGCTGATGGTTCAGGTGGTGGGGGAGGCAGTTCTGTCATAAAAGTAATCACATGAACATGTAAAAATGAACTGTTACAAAAATAAAAAGGAGAAAAATATTAACTAACCAGGTCCTGGGCTGGCAGACACTCTTGATCCTGACACTCGATTGACCTGAGAGTAACTGGGATAGTTGCTGTAAGTATTGCTGTACAAAGCTTGGCCTTGCGAGTCTGGGAGGTTGCTGTAAGTAGCAGTATTGCTCACTCTGCCCATAATTCCTATAATAGATAGTGGTGTCACAACTTGATGAAATGTGGAGAGCATAACAAGAAGTTTGACAAATAATATGTTTACTGGAAATGGTCAATCTCTAAAAGAAGACAACAACGACATACCTGGACTTTGACTGTGAGGAAGATTTGTATAGAGAGGGACACTTGATTTGTCAGGGCTTGTTGAGCCTCCACTTTGTAAAGGAATGCTGTACGATGGCTCACAGGGACCATTCAAGGAATAACTTTTGGGGACCTACAGACAGAGTTAACCATGTATTTCATATTCAAAAAAGGACTGCAATTTAAAAAAAAAAAAAAAACAACAACAAAGCTTAACTTACCAATGGTTGTGACTTTTTAGATGGCTTTGGTGGGACAGCTGGTCCAATTTTACGACTGGGACTACCTGGCATTGTGTTGGAGGAATTCCCCGGGCCTGTAGCTGCAGTCTCTCCATGGTTGATTTGCAGTCCAGCTAACTGTTGTTCTAGATGGCTCGTCATTTTGAAAGCTGCAAGGTTACAAAGACATAACAGCAACAAGATAATATAGCATTTATGCCAATATCCACCTGTTCCCAAATTGTAAAACTCCCTCCATGCCCCATACTTTAGCTGAAGGCACCACGCGAGGCACTGCCGGCAGGGGGCAGTGCAAAATACTCGGCAAGGTCCTAATGTACGAGTCTGGTGCAACGCAAATGATTAGAGCAATTAGTCATCCCACCCGGACCGGACCCTGCCCTGCCCCCAAAGTAAGCATAGCAGACGAGTCATCCGAGGTCTGACATCGGTCATTGACAACTGGCTGTCGAACGCCCAGCAACAATAATAAACTGTGCACACCGGTTGTCATAAGTCCAGGAAAATGCTATAGACAATTTAAGCGAGTACAAACCTGCGAGCGATGAAAATCAATTCCGTGTTTGCTTTGAGGTGAACGGACTCCGAGAACAAACTAGGGTTGGACGGCTGCTGCTGCTGCTGCTGCTGACAATTCTACTCTACCCTTTCGTCCATTCGTTGCAGTCGACCAACCATACGATCAAAAACACATGACTTCACTTCAAGGTCAGGGACAAGACTCACTATGGCAATAAACACTTAAAATTACTAAAAAATATCACTTTGCTCGACGGGGTGTCGGCTGTCCTCGGAGCCTCGGGTCCTGCCAGCTTCATGATGTCCCTAGCAGAGAATAAACCGACCACACCAAACCACCACCAAACCCACCAACTTGGCTGGGCATGTTCCTATTAGCAAGGGGGCGGTGCACTGTACGCGCGTATTTTCAAAACTGCGAAGAGGCATACGAGGGATCAGTTCGGTGGCTGGGGAATCCAAAATGAAGCAACGGGCTTGAGTAATATTCCAGTTTATTTGATCAGACTCCTAATCTAGCACCTAGTTGCAAAACACAAACACACTATACTTCATATTATATTATAGGCACTAAAATACTGATTTTATTGAACACAACTACACTTGTAATGCACCCAAGTAACAACAATAAACTTCCAAAACTGTAAGTTTAATGGAATAAAGAGATTTTTCTCTCATCCAGAAATTTTTTAACACAAAATATCATGTACAAAATAGACTTTTGAATATGTGGACACTGCTTGCTTGCAGAGACTCTACAAAACTTTTCCTAGACATATATTTGTTAATCAAACTTGTAGTTATTATACACATCCCTAAACATATCACGACAATCAATTTTGACCTTCAATTTTGCACACAGTAAAAACACCCCAGAAAGCTTGCGGTGTAGTGAATATATTTCTTCAGGAGGAGGACAAAGCCTGTGATGAACTATAGTGGGTACAAGTTGCTGAATTCGCCTGGTGGTATTTTGTCCTCCAAAGTCAAATGGACCAGAGGTTTCACTGAAAACTTCTCCCAAAATCAGCACACCATCAACATGGGCATCTTCCATAATCTGAAGGGGAAAAGGGGATACTTCATTATACCCCCTTAAAGAGAAATAAAAGAAGTCCTGATAAATGATACTAACCTTCGACTCATAGCCAGTAAGAAAACCCATTTCTCGAGAAAGATTTAAAACCTTTTCTCTATCCCCTACAGATGCACCTTTAATGACTTCAATATACTTATCCATGAATGCTTTGTCATAAGAACGAGTGGCTCCAAAATCCAAGAGTATAAGCTACACATAATAAAAAAAAATAGAGTGTTATAACATGCATTTTCCTTCCAAATATGAAAGTATGTGAACAAGAAACGTACTTGTTTAGTTTGAGGGTTGTAAAAGAAGTTGGCCCAGTTGGGGTCGGTTTGCATGTAACGAAATTCAAAGAGCTCAAGTAAACAGAGAAGCATGATGCTGCGACAGATTTCTTCCCGAACAGCCAAGTCAAGGTCCACACACTGATCGACAGGAATGCCTTCAATGAGCTCAGATGTATATATTTGTTTGGTACAGAGGTCATCTGAAAATGAGGTTAAATTATGTGGTGCAAGCACATAACTTTTTTTTGTCACTCATTATTCCATAGAATAGATCATACCAACTACTTCTGGGATATAAAATTGAGGATAAGGAGCCAAAAGCTGACGGAACTTTTTAGTGCATTCCTTTTCTCTCTCATAGTCTACTTCCCACCCAAGTTCTCGTTTGGCAACCTCTACAAGGTTGTCAATAAACAAACCTAGGAGAAAAAAGTTAAAATAAAAAAAATACCTTCTGAAAAAGATTAATACTATTATATTAATTTTAACTAAAGGGAGGATAAACACAGACCTTCTGGGAAAATATTCCAAACTTTTAGGATTGAAACAAGGTTGTTGATATCACTTTCAATACTCTCTGCCACTCCTGGGTACTGGATCTTCATGGCAACCAAGCGACCATCAGGAAGCTGTGCTTGATGAACTTGCCCGATAGAGGCTGCTGCAAAGGGCTGGGGCTCAAACATCTTCAGTTTGTCTCTCCAATCATGACCTAGTTCTTTAGATAATACTTTCTGTTAAGTTAAGAGAAAAAAGAATTAGTACACCTGCATTTATTGAGGAGAACTAACATCTGCCTGAGTCAATAGTTCCTTACCTCCACCTGCCACAGAGGCATAAAGTCTGCAGCCTGTCTGACACGTTCAAATGCTGCTGCTAACTGGGGACTAATCACAGAGTTGTCCTGAATGCTTAGAATCTGACCTATCTTCAATGCAGCACCTAGCAAAATTTTTATATAATTTCAGTACGAGAGATTTTAAAAACCACAGAGCAAATGAAGCACAGAGAGACATGATCAATTTACCTCTTACTTTACACAGAGTGTCTACAATACGCTGGGCATTGGCTGGAGTAAGAAATAGAGAGTCTAAAGTTTCTCCTTCTTTTTTCTTCTCAGCCATTCCCAAGCCTCGGCGTGCTGCCTCTGCAACAGTTCCAACTCCAAGGCCTGCTGCAAGTCCACCAAATGATATGATACGAGCAATTCGAGAAGAGGGAACTTTCCTTTGCTTTGCAGAATCTGCCAACTAAAGAGGAATCTCACTAAGCACAAATATTTAATTTAAAGCAATTAGAAAACTTTTCCAATCTGCTCACTGTTTGCTTCAGCTTTGTTGGGGTTGGACGGACGCTAGGAGAAATTTTTGGACCAGATGTATTTTTTAACTTTTCAGAAATTGTTGCTGACAATGTGGAAGATACCCTGTTTTTAGCATTTAGTGCTTCTGCTGCACCTGCATTCTTCATTAGTTGTTCTGGTTGGTTGTTTACAACAGACTGTTGTTCCACAGTGATAGGCTGCCTCTTTGTTCCGGTGGCAGTGACATTCGTGGATATAGAGTCTAACACAGCCTGTGCTTTAGATTCAAACTTCTCAGCAATCACCTCTGGAGGATTAGGATCTCTGACTTCAAGATGACAGAGGTTTGTCTCATCAAACATATTAAGTTCACTGATCTCCTTCAGTTCTTCGTTTGTTAAATTTCTGGTCTGCTCACGAGTCATTGCTAAACAAACAAAAGGAAAAGTCACATAAGAATCATATTCCCAGTTATTCTTATTATTCAGAACACTTAGTTGACAGTACCTGGTGGACTTCCAGCATATGCTGCAAATGTGCGAATTCCTTCAGTTACCATGGATGTTCTCTCCACAATTTCTGTAATCTTCTTCGAAACATTATTCTAGCAAACAGAGAAAATTAGCAGAGCTGATTCAATACAGACACTTCTAATTAATTACAGAGCATACAGTGGTTGCCACATACTTGAGGTTCAGATGATTGCCTTGGAGTGAGGGACTGGACAACAGAGGTGCCACACTTCCCTCCAGCAGTACTAACCACATCTCTGACACTGGAATTCAACCAAACTTCTTTGACCTGTGATTCTTGGTAACGAGCTGCGGCATTAGCGACACACTGTATACCACGGAGTACTCCCAACACATCTTGTGTGATAGATCGAGACATTTCGGAACCTGGAAAAAGTGGAGGATAGGTTATAATTCTGCATGATGAATCATTGTGCTGACACACTGATAACATAAAATATGAGGGACAGAGGGAAAGGTTATAAATGATTATGAAAAAGCATTGATGATGATAGAAAAGTAATAAATCAATCTGATGATGCGTGTGAAAATTCAGATTATTTCTGACTCTAACTAAGGATTAAAAATTGACAAAAATATTTTTGGATTGTTAGCTAATACTTTGTTGGGTCGACCTTCATTGAAAGGTAGGTTATATAACACACTGTTTCACCACGAGTATTTTGCCAGAGACATAATACATACGATGACACAATGTGATTAAGTACAAATGAGTCAAACATGCTCACCCGGAATATAATTTTAGGCAGAACAATTATGGGATCACTTCATACCACCGGCTTCTGCTACCCAACGATCGTTTCCCTAGCAGAAGGAATAGTGTCGGTGTTTGTTTTCGTGTTGGCTAGAGGGGTCTCTGCGGCTAGAGTAGTGAGTGGAGTCCTGGCACCTGATTGGTCGACTGGGATGGTGGGTGACGACATTGTGTTGACCTGATACGTCACGATCATCTGTTCGTTGTTTTCATCTTCATCGTCCTTTGTCCGAAAAGTGTCCACACGAACGACGAAAAGAGTGAAGTGTTCCTGGAAAATTTTGTATATCGGATTTCATCGTCCGGAGCTGTGAATCAGAATTTTACTCTTTTGAGGCGTGCCCTCAAAAATAAGGAGTAGTGGAAGTTCCCTTGAGGGCTGCAAGTATGTATTTGTTAAGTTTTTCCACACCCTTCTATCTTTGATGTCCAGTGCATTGTTATCTGATATGTTGCACTTTGCCACATCTTCAAAGACAGAAGTGTAAAATATTTTGCCAGTGTCACCTCTTTTAGAAGTTGACTTGTTTTGACTGATTCCACCCACACAGTCCTCCAAAGGTTATTGGACTTTTACCTGTGTTGTGGCAATGTGTCTTCATTGATGTATATTAAATATTAATGAAATTCAATTACAATGTGTCTAGTCTTTCTTCCTTGAAACTCTTTTGTAACTGCAAGTGATAATTTACCACTACTGTCTTTCATAAATTTTTTTCCTGGAGTTAAACTGTCAATTTTGCAACATATGTTTCGGAATCTCAATCTTAATCCTAATATTTGTCTTCATGTTTCCAGTTTCTCAACATGGGACGCATCTTCCTTGATCACATTGGTGGAGCTCGTCTTTTCTCCTGTGCAGCGTGTGACACAATTCTGACCAACCGAAAGGAACTTCTCAGCACAAGATTTACTGGAGCTACTGGCCGAGCTTTCCTCTTTGCCAGAGTAGTGAACTTGATCTACAGGTAAGCTTGCCTTTTGTAAGAACTCGTAACTTTTGGTTTAATTGGCAGGCGACTACTAATGTACATGAACCGTTTCCAATTGCAGTGAAGTACAGGACCGTGTTATGCTTACTGGACGCCACATGGTGAGAGATGTATCATGTAAAAACTGTGATGCTAAACTTGGGTGGATGTATGAATTTGCCACTGAAGATAGTCAGCGGTACAAGGAGGGTAGAGTTATTCTTGAACGTGCTCTGGTGACAGAGAGCGATGGCATTGATGAGCATATGGGGGATGATTGAGTGCAGGCCAACGGTGGGCTAGCCAATCAGCCTGCCGTTGCTCAAAATGTAAATCCTCAGGCTGTAGCTGCTGCTCCATTCAATGAGCAAGGACCTCATGCACAGCCGGATGAGATAGCTGATCAAGATGTTTTTGCATTGGATCTGTTACACCAAGAACCACCACCTCCTGCCCCGTTTGTGCCTGGGGCTGATGATCAGTATGAAGATCCAGGACCTCCCATTGAATTTCTGGAATGATTTTTAGTTAAGTCTGTTGGTCATGCAGTACTTAAAGCCTTATGGTCCCAGTCGTCTTTTTCTTTGAATTGAGGGGATGCAATTGTAAAATATACAAGGCTTTTGGTGACTGTTGTTGGATGTTTTGTGAATGTCATTCATTTTTTGTAAAACCTAGTCTGTTCTGTATATTTTAGAGGTTTATGTTCCTTTGTAATTGTATTGAAGGGTTCTTTTTTCTTTTGGACTCAAATTATTTCTCAGTTTTTCTCTTAACTTGTGCATTTAACTATTTTGTCAAAACCATCAAAAAAACATTTGATTGTGCAGCATGATGTGTGTTTTGCTCCTCTTGGTGACTGCTGCTGAGTGTAAATTTATGTAAAATGTTTCTCAATTTCAATTTTCTATTGTTGAAGCTGAAGTTTTGTTAGTTAAATATTTATTAGGGACTAACTTCTTGTTATTGACTTTGAATGTATGTTTTGATTCTTGTTTGTTTCAAAAAAGCGCATAAATTTTCAAAAATGTCCTTGTTTGCAATTATCTACTGTATTGGAAAGAAAAAAAGCATAAAATTGTTTTATGGCTTGTTATCTAGACTTGTTTTGCATAAATGCTAGACAGAGGTTTACTTGTGATTGAGGCTTGAGGTCTCCATAATCTGGCTGATGATTTCAGCAAACCAATCTAGACATCTTTTAGAAATCAATGATGCACAGTGTTTCAGAATTGTGACCCTCTCACTATTGACTTTTGAAAGTGTTAAACTGATTTGGTGTGTTTCACGAGTTATTTCTTACCTCCCTGTAATTCTGGTGTATTTTGATGCTGTGTTAGATTTTTCCTTTTTTTTTTAGTTTCAGTGAACCATACAATTACTACTCTTCCGGTTACCTCTATGTGTAGTGTTCTGTATTATATTTAAAGTATTGAATGTAGATATAATATTTTTGAAAAATTCCTTGTCTTTGAAGCGTCTTTGTACATTGCACGTCTCAGTATGATGTTGAATTTGACTCTTACTGTCAGAATATTTGTCTAAAGTATCTTCCTCACATCTTCTTTTCTTATTTTCAAACTAAATGTAAAAAAATAATGCTGTGATTTTACAAACTTGTGTATAAGACCTGAAAAAGGGCTGAAAAATTCATTGAGTCCCGAAGTAAGCCAAAAATGGTCAATTGGTGCAGGGCAGATAAATTTGGTTTCCATTGTTACTGGTGTTGTGTTCCTTCTTATTCTTCTGTAATCTTTATGTACATTTCTTGTCATGTTACTTCATGTTTTTATTATTACTCTATATACAAATATAGATCTACTTCTAGAGTTACTCTCAAATAAAGTTTCTACTTTTGAACATTAAACTGAACTCTGTCATTCAAAACCACTCCTCAGCCAAGCAAAATTAATATTTACACGATTATAAGCCTCACTTTTTTTCCTATGCAATTTTTGAGGCTCTAAAACCGGGTTGCTGCTCATACTCCCGCGTAAATCAAACTGAATATGTTAGACAGCGGTTGGAGCTCCTACTCAACGTAGCCTCGTCCAAAGATGAGAGTTCCCTTCTCCGGGCCCTTCCACCGCGGCTCGCTCGACCTCGATAGCACCCAGAGACAGCTGCGCTCGATCGTATGCGGGCGAACCCGAGTCTGTTCGGATCCGAGCGCCGTTCCGTAACCGTAAGGGCTGAGACTGGGCAGGTCGTTCTGGCGATGGAGCACATCCCGCGAGCCATCCGCAGCCGGTGACCTGCAGTGCCATCTCTCGGACCTCTGCCGTGCTACCCCCCACCCTCCCCCCCTGCCCTCTCCCCAGCGCCTGTAAGTATGCAATACCAGGCCCGCATTACACCGCTGTAGTGCGGGCCTGGTATTGCATACTTGCAGGCGCTAGGGGAAGGTAGGAGGGGAGGGTGCCGAAAGATGGCGCTGCAGGAGGACACCAGCGGCTGCTAGCTAGCGGGATGTGCTTCGTCCGATGCCAGAACTTCCTGCCCCGACTCAAGTTCACCCATCTGCGATACTACGAGCAAGGGGGTGATGTAATCTACAGACGCCAACCGCGGGCGTTCGCTGGCGTCCAGACCATTCGGCCATCTGCCACCTTCGTCTCCGCAGTTATGAGGAAACGGACGGGAATGGGCTGACGGTGGCATCACGGTGTCGCGTCGCGGCGTCGCACGCGCACGCGGCGCCCATCTTTTGCCCAACTTTCCCCCGTTTGCCGCACGACTGCATGCGTGCGTGGGGCACGCGCGTGCTCGTGCACGTGCCGGAGCGTTGACTGGGTTTGACAATGACAGAGGAATCGGTCGGCGTGGCGTACCGTGAGGGAGGAGGAGGGAGGGCGAGAAGGCGCGGCTCATAAAAGGGGCGGACAGTGGCCCCTCCAGCCCAGTCGACGAAAATCCCCGGGTGCCATGGACGTCGCGGCGGTGCTGACCACGGCCATCGGCCTCCTGCTGCTGCTGGGTGACGCCGCCGACGCCTGGAAGTGGGGGAAGCTGTTCAGCGGCGGCGGGGTTGGCGACGACAGCGTGGTCACGGTGGCGGCGGACGGCAGGGGCGTCTACCCCGCCGTCGTCCGGGCCTACAGGTAGCCTACGAGGGGAGGACGCGCCTGAGGAGCTCGAGGCCAAGAGGGGCTGCTCTCTCACCGTGCGAATCTGCTTTGCGTTCCCCAGCGGGTACAAGACCGTGCTGTTGCGGGTGCCCGTCCTCTCGGAGTTCGGGCCGCCAGCGGTCGTCACCAGAGTGCGCCACATCTACGGACTTTCCCCGGCGCCCCCGGCTCCGTCGGCTCGGCTACCGCCGCCGCCGCCCCCGGTCTACGGCGTCCCCGCGCCCGCCGGCGGCAACGCAGCCACCACTACCACCGCCGCCGCAGTGGCGGCCGCTGTCGCCAGGACCATCCTGGAGGTGAGGACCCCACGGGGCCATCCACCACACATCCACAGCCGTGGCTTTCATGTGCTGCTTCCACAGGCGCACGGGTTCAGCCGGAGCTTCGAGGGCGCGGGCCGCCAGGACCACCACCACCACCTACACCTGTCGGCCCCGGGCCGCACCGCGCTCTGGGCCGGCCCCAAGAGCGCGCTGCTGCCGCCCCCGACGGCCGCCGGCGAGGACCAGAGCGACCACGGCCTGTACTGGCGCGAGGGCGGCGGGGCCGCGGCCGTGCCCTGGCGGCGACGCCGGTGACGGCAGCCGCCCGCCGCCGCCCACATGACCGTCCTCCGCCCCGTTGTCACCAACCAGGCGGTTGGCGACGCCTGACCCCGGCGGCAGACAAGAGTTGGGATGCACCGCGCTGATTGAGCACGCGCGCGCATAGGCGCGGGTGGAGTATCTGTATAGATAAGGGAGAGTGGGGCACAATGGGACATGGGGCACTATGGGACACCTTCAAATTTGCCGCCTTGCGCTACTGGCAGCGACTGCCAATAACGATGGATGACGGTGGTGGTTGTCGCTGTTGTTGACCCGAGGTGGCAAGTCCGGCGGACCAACCTCTTCCGGAGGGGAGCGTTATAAACATTCTCCGTCAAAAAAAAGTGCAGTAGGAGAGTGCAGTAGGATAGGCTCAGAGGGGGAGTTTGGGAGATATGGGAAAAAAACAATCGGAGTTTGTTTTTTGTTAAAAAGGGGGCGTGTCAGGCGGGCGCTGCCTGCGCCGCCTGAGCGCGCAGCGCGCTGACTTGACTCGTGGGGCGCTGGCGCCCAGTGGGTAGGCACCCCTTCGTACGGGACAGACACGCGTCAGTGCTGTCGCCGGCACAGCGGGCGCGACGCACGGGCGTCGCGCGGGGAGCGCCTAGCGCGGACGCGCCCGGCCGGTATGGAACTGCCAGGCCGGGGCGCTGCCCGCCCCGGCTGATAGAGGGGCCGCAGAGATGGGGCGTGGAGCTAGGTATATATTGGGGACTGGTCGGTGGCCAGTCAGTGTTTCCATTAGCGTCGTGGCCAGCAGTAGCCGCCGCCCGACAGCCGCGCACTCTATAGTGACTGATAGCCGACGCGGGGCTAGTGTGTTGACATCGAGCACTCCGTGACCACCCGTGTGCCCTCACCCGACCGAGTCCAGAGTAACCAGTACTCGTGCGTGTGTGTGTGTGCATCACTTCCTCGTCACCAAGGCACCCCTCATCACCATTCCCCGAGATACACGGGGCGATCCAGAACTGCACTACTCAGCGAGTCGCCGCTACGCCCAGGTCTACGCGGGGGGGGGGGGGGGGGGAATGTGATCTGAGAGCCATTATATATTTTATTTTAATTTAAGGCAAATGTGACCATGAAAGCCGTTTTGTTTCTCCTTGAAAATGTTTAATAAAACATATTTCAGCTATTTTAGATTTTCTTTAGCCCCAAAATACTGTATTATCAGTGAAACAGTAAGTTTCCGAAATGTTGAACGGTAGTCTTGTCATTTGTCGAGCGTGTCGTGTTCTTCCCGGAGCGTGTTTTGGTGCCTGATGGGCCGTGTCGAGCCGCGCCAGCTGGAGGGCGTGCATGTAAAGTGACACAGAAACAACTCTCCGAGCGCCGCGCGGAGCGGCCGACGAGGCTCCGCGGCCGGGTGTATCGTTCCCTCTTAAGGGTAGGACGGTTTAAGCGGCATTGGAAACGGAAGGATAATGTAAGATACGCTACTCATCCGCCAGGACACAAGAGTAGTCACGACGGCGCAGAGAGGGCGACTCCCGCAGGGCGTCGAACTGACTGATCGGCCCCGCAGGGTCCTACATGTCAGGTGACAGCCGTCGGCAGGCCGAGGCAGGCCTACGCCAGGTGTAGAGTGGTGGAACAGTGATGAGCGAAGCCTGTTACGCCACTACGCGGTCTGGCGTACGCCTACCTTGTTCTCGCAGTATCCCTCCCCTAGGTCTCCGCCGCGCGGGACACGTGCGTGCTGCAACTGGAGTACGTTTCACTGCGGCCATATCTGTTGCGACATCTGGTCTGTGAAGTCGGCCACTGCGGAGGAAGCCGCTGACGTGACCTAAGGTCAGGGTGCAGCAGCACTGAGGAAAATGTTCGGCGCTGGGCACAAAAAATCTGGCAGACTTCCTAAATTTTTTCTGAAGCCTTAGATAATCGGAGCCTTCCCCATATGGGCGGGGTCTACCTACTACTACCTACACGCTTACACAGTACGTAGGCCATACTCCTAGCGCGCGTTGCCCTAGTTTCCCTAGCGGTAGGGAGTATCTCCACTTGGCCGCATTAAGTATCTGACAACGTGCGATGGCGAACGTGTCACGCCGCCTATGGGTAGGAAAAAATTCGGCCTCGCCAACCGCTCATTGAATGGCTGAAAATGGCTGGATGGCGTGTGGAGCAAAGAGAATGAAAAAAAGTTTTATATTGGCAAGGAATTGCTTGCCCTCGTGGTGCGTGCGGTTAGCGGGGGATTCGAATGATAAGCAGTGTCATTTTTAACAACAATTATTATTTAACCAACAGGCTCCCTACATTACATCTCATATTTGCTCACATATGCTCTTGATCAAATTGTTCACATTTTCCACTTGTTACATTTTCAGGTAAAATTTACAGTTTTTGAAGATTTTCTAATCTACAATCTAATCTTTACTTCATGTACGGGAAAATCTGATTATCAACATCATCAATAGTGATAACAACAGTAGAAATTATTCTGGGCAATACAGCAGTCAACTAGTCATAGCAAATCATGCCCTTTACCGGCTAGCTTAGCGAAAACTCAGCAATTTAACATCATTATGTACGAATACATCGTCGATTTTTAGCATCCATCTATCACGAGACACCATGACGCCGATATGGTGACAAAAAACGAAGACATAGACCCACTGCAAACCCTGTATGGAAAACACTACGGCGCATATCACAGCAATATATTTTATAACCCATTTACATGCAGTTTTGTGGAAGTAATTGGTTTCAGAGATAGAAAGATCGTCTTGAAGTATATGGTGAGAAGCGCTTAACAATCCAATTGTATTACGTGCACGACCCAAAAAGGATTGGTGGCTCTAATAGCTTTGCGTTGCTTTCCACTGCCGCGTCATCTGAAATACTCGGCATGTTAACGTCTCTTTTCAGTAACGCTAAGGGGAAATTCCGTGGTATTTGCGGTATGTGAAACTACCGCACTGAGCTTTTGTATGCTCGGTCATTTAATGCGCATGTTTATACTTTAATTTCTAGTTATAAAACAATCTAAAGCTTCGTTCTGCTTCTCAACATCACTAAGCTTCCCTTTTGTTTGCTTGGATCAAACGACCTCAACCTTTGAAATTAAGCTTTTGTACAATGTTAAAATTTACTGTCAGCACAAGTGGAAACGACAGACAGGGCAGTAGAAATCGAAACAAACGGAGGGAGCGTACAACAACTCACTTCAACATATTCATTCATATATCAACAATTAATAACTTTATTCTAACTTACAAGTGTGAACAATACTTTTAAAAGACACGTGGAGATAACCGTCAAAATACACACAGTACTTCCAACGACTATAGTAAGTGAATGAGTATACACACCGGTACATGCAATATGTAAACTTTTACAACACTATGCTGGGAATTAAGTTAGACCTCCACCTTTCTGATTTATTAAGATGAGCAACAGGGTTGTTTTGTCATCGCATTACAAATGACATTGACTATATTTGTTTTACAAGGAAGGATGATAGATGGGCCGTAACAGACCTGTCGCTAGTGTCAAAGATATCGAAAGGGGGAGGCAATTAAATGAACGGATGGAAAGCACAAGTACAGAGCTCGTGGTGAAAAATACAGACAGGAGAGAATTGTCACGTCTAGAAACAGTTTTCGTCAGAAATGTGTAAGGTGAGGGGGTATCCAATCGTGTCTCTTATACTGCTACGACCTACAGTATGTCACTCTATGTGTTTTCTAAATTATACCACTTACTGCACAAGGCGAGCTTAAGATTCGTTAGAGAAAACTTATCGCATCGATTTGTTGCATGTTTATTATGCACATCGTTTCAACTGCGGTATGCGCAGCTGCGACTAATCATATATGTTCATGGATCGAAAAAAATAACTGATCTTAAATGAATGTCAAATAAAAATACATAATATTTACACGACGATTTAAAATAATAAATATGATAAAAATAATATTACGAGAGAGAGAGAGCAGGAAAACAAAATGGGAATGCTGATTTGATATACATAAATCTGAATTGACATCGTTCACGGGCAAAATAGGCTCGATTCCAGAAGCTGTTGAAGCGGGTTCGCCCGCAGCCGCACTAAAAACCCCGGTCAACCAAAGTTGTCAGTCCCGTCAGTCATTGTCACTGCAGTCAGAGAAGTTGAAGGAGATACTAGATTCACAATTAAGTGGAGTAACCTTTATGCATGCGATACATTTTTACTTCATCATTAAGAGAAAGATAAGATTTAAAATAGAAAGAGTGTGGCATAGATGTAGACTTGCGAAATGTCCTTCAGCCAAAAGTAGAAGCATGCAGCCGATTTTAGCGAAGGAAGGAAAAGGAGACAACAAAGAGATGTCGAGAAACTCAAAGCTGAGTTTGTTCAAGAGAGTCACGTGCCTTGGGCAATTTGAAATTTGCAGTCGAGAAAACAAGATATTCTTTCTTTGAGTAAGATACGTTAACACAATTTTTAGAAAGCTAAATCGTGCCATTTATTGCTCTTGTTACCATCATTTGTATTCTTATTGACGGAAAACTGCATCAAGTCTTGAAGACTGTGAGATTTTTTTTTTGAAATACCAGAACTACTCCACATCCCTGGTTACGTGGCCAGGCGGGATTATTTATAAACACATTTTACATTGACTTTTGTATATCGGCATCGCAACACTTATAGTACACGACCGGTTAAAGACGGTTGACGCTTGCCAGGAGTCTTCAGTTCCTCTCCACAGTGCGCCGAAGAAAATACCATAGAGAAGCTGCAGCAGTTTAAAGAGTGGATATTGAGAACCTATTTCAATCTTTTTCATTACGCCTTGAGCACTGCTTCCGTTGTTTTGCACCACTATCCTGGTGGTACGCCGACTCATTGCGACCCAAACTCACCTTAGCTTAGCAGTCAATCATTTTCTTAACCTACTAAAATAATGAAAAACATTGGCAATGAACTCAACAGACAGATTGAGGTCACAGTTTTACGTATGGGTAGCCATACTTTACTTATAATCAAAGCTTAATAAAAAGTCAAATCCAATAAAGTACTTTTGTATGAGGAATTAAGCAAAGAACAAGGCGGCAGGCAGGATGTCCTGATGAAACTTAACACATGTTCTTTAATTTTTGTTGCTGCCTTGCTCTTCTGCGCCGTTTCCTTGCACAACAAAAATACATTTATTGTAATGTTTTAGAAGCAAACCGATGACGGCAACTCAACTTTTAATGTTTCTTTCTACAGCCAGAAGTGAAGGGATGACTGGCCTTAAACACAGTCCATTATGTATTGTCCAGAAGCTTTCACACACAAGCCTGGCTGTAACCCGCGGAACACAGTCTTCTCACCACAACCGAGTGCCTTTCCCGGTCTGTCATGCACGTAAAACCGCCTTGCTGCGTACCACGAGATGTTACGGAAACCTCGCGACATTTTTTCAACTCGTATGGTATGCACTTTCTTGCGCCCATAACGTCACGTGGTTTGTGATTGGCCCGTAAGACTGTGTTCTCAGCGGGACTCTCGTTTGCTGCCATCGCGTCTCTTCCTCGCCTACCGGCAGTTTGCAGCGTGTAAACGGGGGCACTCGTTTTGAGCATTGAATACTTATGACAACGAAACGCTATGAAAATATGGGTTTGACATTTGAAAAATACATTTATAGAAATTTGCTGCATACCAAACGGGCTTGAATAACGTTGCAAAATTATATTTTGCGCAGTTGCAAACATTATGGTCTCATATGAAACAAAAATGACGCGCCGGGGATTTTGACAGCCTTCGCATCACCACGATACATCTAATATGCACCATCGACTCCAACTATTGTAACATTAACAGCATTAACGGTAAATCTTATACAAAAGTGTACAAACATCATCTTTCTCTTAACAATTCTAAATTACTAACAACTTTGTTGCGAAACGCACAACGAGTGAAAAATTACGATTCATGACCAACACTATCGAAAAACAAACAGAATTTACAATTTTCAAAATCTCGAATCTATGAACACTTAGTAGAATTATAAATCCAAAATGAGATAAACTAATTCTTTTCAATTCAAAGAAACACTTCAAAAACTCTAATACTCAAAATCAAAATACGCTTCTCTGTCTTTTCTGTACGAGAGTTGGGTGGCTGAAATCATTTAGAACGTTGTAGGGGTACAGATGCACTGCAGGAGGCATGCGGTGCAGCTATGCCCCAGTTGGTATCGACGATTTTAGCTGGTTCTGGTTCGCACGGGGCTCCTTCGGTACGGTTTCCTCACTGAAGCGAGCATTTGCTTTCGAGCTGCGTCTTAATTTCGTTCACTTGGGTTTCTATGGAGTTCTTCAGTTCTGCAAACAGAAAAATGTGACATTCAATGAAAACGACGTCAAAAATTTGTTTCAGACGTAGAGAAACTAAATTCTCGGAGGCGCAAAAGCAGACGAGCCCAATGCCCTTCCCCTTTTTGCCCGTAATTATTATCTTCACAAAAGGGAACAATTACACAGTGAAGGTACTTCTGCAGTAAATTTCCAGCAACGCGCGTAACAATGCTTTTACATGACGCACACAATTTAACTGTATGCCCCGACATAAATGTGATTTTAAACCTTCAGTGCGGTATACCTGTTACCGTTTAAAAATCATGAAAGAATATGCAAGCGACCTGAAACCTTCCTGTTCTGTCAGGATTTAAAGCGTTTGCCTAAACCAACTCACACAAAAACGAAAGTTGCATGCAGTTATTCATACCACCACCAAATACAGCTAACTCAACTCTAACGTCGAGGGAGTTTACGCGCAGAGAACTATTGTTGTCGATTCGCAGCATATTCAAAGCAGGCAAGCGTTTTCAATATAATAACAGGTTGCCATTTCTAGTCAGGATTATGTAATATACATATATCTTTGCAGGGCGGTAAGCATCCATAACCCAGATCCGAATTATTTGTGTGAGTAAATACAAAATGTAAATTTTATTGAGCCTATCCGTCGACACATTATTCCTTTTGACGATTTATTATTCCTTTTGTCGATAGAATGCTTCCACGGTAAATGTCAAAGGACAATTTTGTCCTTGGGCTGGGGCCAGATATGAGCACATCTAAATCTAGAAACAATTTTGCAGCCGTAAAGTACAAAATTGTTTCAAAGTGGATCAGATATTGTCCCCAGATTTAGATGTGATCAAATCTGGCCCCAGCTCAAGGACAATATTGTCCTTAGACATTTAGTGTCGGTATGCATAGTTTATTTATTTCTGTTTCTTGCGTGTAAATTAAGCTTAACAATTATTAAGCAGTCATACATCCAGAACAATTTTAGAAAATATCAATATTGTCTAATTTGACTGTATTCCGCGTGATACACTTTCCTGTTTCGATCTACAACTCAAAAACAAACCAAAAATGCTGTATAAAATTTAAAGAAATAGTGCAGGGAATAATCGCAGCTGATTAGTAAGACCACAAGACGATTTTCCTGCTACCTTTTTATTTGTAAAAAGGAAACAGACTTCTCTCTCATTTAACTTTACCACTCACGAATTAGCCTCTGTCCTCTGAATGAAGTTTGTGTCCAAGCGAATTTTCAGGGTAGATACCAGATTAATTACCATACCTGCAAGTCGTAAGCAAGAGCTGGCTCTGATCAGCAGCTCTGAACAGTAGACAAGAAGTTAATCATGGGTTCATGGAATTGGCGGCGCGAATCGAGGCCATTTACTTTGAATGTTTTCGATGAATAATTGTCGACAGAAAACCTTGTTTTACAAGTGTGCAAATGTATTGATTCTGAAATTATATTTCAGACATCAATTTTTCTGTCTATGAAATGACGGAACGGGGTGAAATGCGATGGCACAAACCCAAAGAACGTTTGGGCTTTCTGAAACAGTGAGTTATGTGGATACGCTATTTGTTTAATATGTTAGTGGGTCTAAATATGAAAGTGCGTTTTGCGGGGCACTGCTACTGGGGCGGATAGGCCCACCCAGAACACAGACACACCGAGGATAGATAGAACACCCAACATCTAGACAGGAAACAGAAGACGGACCATTCTTACCACTTGCTAAATATCTCAATGCACTAGGACGTACACCCATTTCACTGAGATTTTTAGTTTGGTAGGACGGAATGATCCTTTGAAGGGTAGCAATTGATAGAATAGATAGAAGTATAAAGTTTGATAGATACATACATATATATCATAGAGATAGAACGAGAGATAGAGATAATGAGAGAGAATTGTTATCGTGTGGTTCTTACTGCCGCGGCCCTGGTGGGGCTGGGACTCACTAGTGAAGTCATCTTGGTCCTCAGCCTCGGCCTCGCGCGCAAGTTCTTCTGGGGTCTTTTTCTTGCGCATCAGTGGATTGTCGGGCTCGGGCGGTGGAGCCTCCTGAACTTCTTCCTTCTTTTTGATATTGTACTGTAACACGAACATAGAATGTCAAGTTAAGATCTGTGAATGGAACAGTTTTTCGGGGACTGACTCGGCGCTCAGCTAGATAAGCTTATTCTTCTTTCCGTCAAAGGTGTAGAGGCCAAATTCACAAAGCCAAAATCTGATATATTGTTCATGCACACACTGACCAAGATCTGTTTGGTCCGGTGTTCTAGAGGTGGAAAATTGGGCGAATACTGCTATGAAAGTCGAACTCGAAAAGCTAGGGGAAAACTAGTTAGTGAAGACGAACGTTGGAGTGTGCGCATTTCGTTGGAACAGTCATACATGCATCCGCGCTCACACACTCACTACGGGAAACAACAACTGCCGATAGATACGCGATACGTCAAAGCAAAGAGTACCTTCTCATACACCCTCGTCGTTTATTCTCATCGATCAACTGCGCTAATTTGTAAACTTTTCACTCTGCTCGAGGCATGTTATGCCTGGTCATTGGACCGACACCGACGCTCATGTTTTCCTTTCGCGCTTTCTCGCACTCTCGTGACGCGCTTCCTCGGAGAGTCGCCACACGCTGAGGCCCCGCCCGGGGTCAATCTGACTCCATTAGGGAGTCGCTTCAATTTGAGACTCCCTACTAGAGTCAATTTGACCCAAAGAGGGGTTGTTTGCCGATGGCCTTCACCTGCGGACCGCCTCGTCGACTGGACTTTTTGTCCATTAACCATACTGATATGCCGGCGCTGTAAAGTGCGGTAGTGACCGCGCAGAAAGACTACGGCAATCGACCACTTACTAGGAAAAAAAATGTAGCACTACGTTTTTTTAGGCTGCCGTAACAAAGGAGGGGACTACGCAAGGCCCATGCTTGTTTCCAAAAGAGTTGTGCTCTGCACCGTTGTCGAGGGAAACGCCAGAAAATCCGTCCGGCACTCTGAGCACCCGCGTCGCTAGTGCACCGCCTCACAGTTCCCGCCGGGACGCACCCTCGCACACTGTCCACGCGGATTGTCGCATTTAGCCCTTACCTTGTCGCGAATCTCCTGCCTCATCTTTTCGCGCTCCTCCTCCATCTTGCGGTGCTTCTCTTTGCGCCGCTCCTCGGCCTCCCGGATGGCCTCTTGCCGTTCCCTTTCGGCTTCCTCTTCCTTTTCCTTGTCGTCGCCATCGCCGTCGTCGCCGCCCACGGCACCTGCAACAGTGAGTGCCACCAATGAGACACGCTTTCTGGAGTGGCGGGGCTCAGCGGAGCCCCCAGCGGGGCCCCCAGCGGGGCCAGCAGGGACCAGCAGGGACCAGCAGGGACTAGACCTGCGCCGCACACGGGCGACAATGTGGCTCGGGGACGTCCGGACGGCTAGCTGGGACGCGGAGAGGGAAATTCACTTACTTGCTTCACTCAGTTTTGCCATTCTGCGTGTCGACAATAGGGTCTGGAATCGAATTCATTAAGGGAGGTGAAGTGGAAAGAAGAGAGGGGAGAACAAGGAGGAGAGAGGCAGTGTGGTGTCGCCCTGCCCCAGGTGCATAAGTCTAGGCCAGAAGGCCCGCGGGCCCCGTGGCCCCTGCCCCTTGTGCGGTCCGCTGCTCCCTTTTGCAGTCATCGCCACTTCCTCTTTCTGTTCGCTGCCCTCCTCCCTACGTGCTATCCAGCTCCCTTGTGTTCCACCACAACCCCTTCTCTTCCTTTAACTCTCCTCTCTCCCTCTCTTGCCCTTTCCCCCGTTCCCACTAGTCGCTGCGCTGGCACATACGGCGGCTTCCGACTTGACCCGACCTCCTGGGTGTACTGCGGGATCACTGTAGAAAAACACGAACCCAGGAAATTTATAAGACTTTTTGTTGTGAATTTTTGGCTGAGCGATAGCGAAGCCCAGGACCGACTGGGTCAAAAATGTTTTGTCTGTCTGTTTGTTTGGCCTCGCGATATCTCGAGAACGGTTTGACGTAGAAAGTTCAAATTTGGACCACATCTTTCTAGCATCATACCAGAGTCAACCTCCCCTCAGGGGTCCTTCCCGTCCTTCCCCACGACGCGGTCTGGCGGACGCCTACCTTGTAAGTTATGAGAAATTATTAAATAATCCACACTGTGTGAATAAAGGAGATTGAAGTCATCTTTGCAGTGGCCGTGTAGGGGGGTGGGACCACCGTCGTGGAACCGATATGTGTAATCGGATCACATGACGTCAGAGGACGGCAGAGCAAGGCTCCCGCAACTCTCAATGGACAGGTCGGAATCATTTTCTCCCCAATCGCGCTCGAAAGTGGATCTCTTTTTTCCGAGAGAGATCCGGCTTCCTTTCTGTTGCGGTCATTCAGAGTCGATCGAATGTCGCCCGCCGTAGGGGTTGCCGGCATTGTTGGCGTTGTTCTCTGATCGTGACATTTGAGGCAAAACGCCTTCAATTAGCAAACACTGCCTGTGCAGCCGCTGCCGTGGGCCTCGCAGCCGCTCAGGGTAGGCGGACCCGCTTGGCACGGGCGCCCGGCACTTTGCCTACCCCGCGTTGGTCGGGCGCCATGTGCACGGGTCGTTCCTCGCAGAGTTCGACCGCTTTACGGAGAGTGGGAGGGACACTGCAATAGAAGTCGCCGCTAGCAGCGCAAGTCGACCTCAACTCAGATACTTTTAAAGACAATTTTCACAGCCTCTCACGCGGTGACGTGGTCTGCGGCACGAACCTAATTCATTGCAAAACCAGAAACTGCGAATTTTCGCAGAACATCTCTTTATCATTGTTCCGACTTTCACTGTCTCTCCTTTCCTTCTCGCCCTCCCTTTAAAAAATATTAAAGAGATGCCATGGCTAAATTCCAACAGCTCGGGAACTGTCACAGAGAGACATTCCGTACGTGGCTGCGGTCGGGGGGAGGGGGTGGGGTGTTGTGGGGTAGGGCAAGGCCGGCACGGCGCGCGCCCACCCCCACCTCCCGTGCCGTCGGTGCCAAGGGGTGCAACGCCGCGCTCCGTATAGCCCGCGGCGTACATCACAGAGACCCACCCGGTTTGTGTACCAACTTTCTCTGTCCCCCTCCCCTGCCCGGCTGTCTCTCACATTGCGTTTTCGAAGGGTCACACGCCTCTCCAATTTCGTGCCCAAAGCATTTTAAGCCACCACGCGCCCAGCAAAAGTTTTTTTTTTAGTGTCGCGGAATTTCTATGGACTGCTTGTTCTGGAGGCCTCTTTAGCGGACGTCTAGTGAGGCGCTCCCGGGACGCTGCTACTAAATTAGCTCTGCCATCTGTGCCGCTGTGAGAAAAACCTCGCTCGTAAGAAAAGTGCGGGACAGAGAAGGTTCGCGCCGCCGGGCGGGTGAGAGGGCGGTTGGGGAACACACACACACCCACACACACTGGGAGCACCCATTTTGAACACACAATGACCTACACAGACCACGAACCGTCGGATCCATTCCCTCGCCCTCCTTCTTTCTCTCTTCCCCTTCGCGACCCTCTTTCCCTCCCATCCCTCCCCGCACGTTCATTCCGTACCCCACTTTTGGCGTTGCCTCGCCCCACCAATGTACGGCTTCCTACCCGGGTCGGCTGCGCGTGGCTCCGCTCCGCTCATCCACGCTGCTGCCGCCGCCGGCTACCTACTTCTGCACACCTCGTCTCGCATCGCGTCCGTGCGTTTGCCGTGTCGTCGGCTCGGCAGCGATTAGCGAAGCCGCAGTTATCGTGTTGGTGCACTGCCCCCGTGAAAAGTCTGGTGTCAGCAGTTGTAACGAGGCCGGCCGGCTGTTCCATGTTCGCGCTGTGCCCCAGCAAAGTTTCTGCGAGTCATCGCAGTGATCGCGAGTGATTCCACTCCCATCCGGGCCGCGCTGCGAATACACGCGGTGACGGGCGAGACCTTGAGTGCGAAGAGGGACAGAAGGGAAAGGGGGAGGAGGAGAAAGGGGGGAGGGGCTGTACGGGAGCCATGTCATGGCAGCACAAAGGGATGAAACTGGGTGGGAGAGGACCAAGGTACAGTGAGTGCCCTTCAGCCCGCCGTGAGGGAGAGGGAGCTGGGGGGGGGGGGGGGGGGCGGTGGTGACAGTTGACAAGAGGGAGGCCGTGTCTAATTTAGGGACAGCGGGAATTTTTTTTAGAACTATCGTCGGGAAGCGTATCTAAACCACGTAACGCCTCCTCGAGCTGCCATAGCGCACTGCTATACCCGAACCTTACGAAGCAAGGTCGGACCCTTCGTACACCCAATAAACTGGAATACCAAGAAATGATTTTTGCCTTTTTTTTGCAACCTCGTAAAGAACCGGCGTATTCAAGCACAAGCAAGGAGGCATACACGCACACACACACACACACACACACACACACAGAGGCGCGCTTGGAGTGTGACGACACCACCCTCTTCCAGTCCGCTTGCCTTCTCTTTCCCATCACTTTCCCCCCCTCTCTCTCTCTCTCACCCGTCTCCTCTCTCTCCACCCCTCTTTTTCTCTGCCTCCCGCCTCCCCGCCCACCACTCGATCGTTTTCAATTCCCCTACCCCCGCTCCCTCAACATATTTCTTCCTTGTTCAGCCGCCGAACCGGTGGCGGGGTTACGCGCGTCCGCAGTGCAGAGAGGGCGGCAGGGGTCCGCGGGGGTCATTTTCCGTCTCGCGAAGCAATGCGGCTGCGGCCTGAAGGCGCCTATAGGTGGCTATCGCTGGCCGCACGCTCGAGGAGGCGGCGCGGCCGGCGCGCGCGCAAACGCCGGATAAGACGCCGCCGCCAGACATTTATCACGGGCGCCATTTTCTGAGCAAGTTGACTAACAAGAGATGGGCTGGAAGGGAGGGTGCGAGTCGACGCCTCGCCAGACACGACCGCCGCCGCCGCCCTGTAACCCCGGCTCTCCGCGCGGACGTGTGATTTTGTGGCGGCGCTTTTGTCGGCTCGCGTACGGTCTGCCCGGGTTGTTCTTGCCCCTCCTCCTTTATTTTTGCACCTGCGTCCGTGCAGCAGGTATTACACGGAAGCCAATTGGCTCCTCACGGGCAACGTTTACATCTCGTTTTAGCACGCAATTGCGAGGGGTCGGGCGGGCGAGTTCTGAGCTGAGAGCCAATTTAATCCACCTGGGGCTTTCACGGCTTAATGACCACACCTGACGAATCCATGCTACCCTTCCAAAGTAATTTCTTTCTTTTTTCCTTCATTTGCTTTTGACTTTCTTGTTACGAAATGATGACACTAAATTCAGCTCGATCTAGTTTGTTGGCAGGGGTGTGGGGGGGGGGGGGGGTTGTTTCGCGAGTCGCCCCGCCCGCGCACCCGCGGCCCCGCCGAGTCCCCGGGGATCCTTGCGGCCCTGCATTAATATTCCGCAGCCCGGATATAAATATGCACAACTCTGATCGCAAATCGGCGCGGGCCGAGTGGACGGCAGGGACCGGCGGCGGGCCCGGCCCTGGAGTTTTCGGTCCCCGTTCTCAACTCTGAGCTCATTCCGCTCGCCGATCGTTAGTTCCCTGCGTGATGTTCCTCCCCCTTCCCCACGACTCTATGGCAAACACAGCGCGGTGCGCGGCTAAGAGTTGATGCCAAAGGTCTTATCCCGCGTTGATTATCTTAAAGCGATACACCGGCAGGAAGGGAGGAGAGGGGTGAGAGGGGGAGGGGGGGGGGGAGCGGAGCGGTAGCTGCCGGGGCCGGCGGGCTGTTAGCCCTCCAAAGGCGCTTCCCGGACTCGGAACCGGAAACCCCTCTGCCCTTGGCAGAGGAGAGATAGGGGAGGGGGTGGGGGGGGGGGGGGAGACTGACTTGCGCAGTACGGGCAAAGGTGCGGACCGGGGGGGTGCGGCGGGGCGTGCCGTGCCACGTGGTCGGGCAGCGCGGGAACCACGGACGGGATTCAAAAGCGCCCCGCAGAATCAAGTTCTGCGGCCCGGAAGGGAAGGATCTCTCCTTCCGCCGCATGGGGTCGGCATCTGACGTGGCTTGCCTGGGGTCTCCGAGCGGACACGGGACGGCACGTCGACACCCATCGTGACTCCGTACAACCAACTAACTTCCAAGCAAAATTAGTTTTGCAAAAAAAGTTGTAAAAACAACGGTAGTGCTTTGGGAAACTGGCATAACCAGAAACAAAAACGGTCTACGTGCTGAGATTAGAACCCGCCCTTGTCGAGATGACGGCCGAGCCGCGAACCGCTGGGATTTAGACGGCGGGCTCGTCAAGGACTGCGAATAACTGGCCTCGACACGCGAGAGAAAGCTCCCCCGCGGCGGGGGCCGACACGCGAGTCGTGCGGCTGGCCGTGGCGGCGCGTGGCGGCGCGTGGCGGCGCGTGGCAGCGCGTGGCAGCGAGTGCGAGGGCCGGGAGCCGTGTGTACGTTACCTATGAAGTTCATGGCGACCTACAGCGGCTGATCCGACTGTGCAGGAGACGGTGTCGTCCTCAGGCCACGACGGCGTTCTGGTGCGGGCCAGCCAGAGAGGCCCGTAGGGTGGCCCGCGGGGACGTCATGCTGCCCGCATGGCAATGTCGACCTCCCCCTGGCACGCCCGGCCAAGCACTGCGCCGAGGAAGGCACTGGCGGCGGGCCCAAGGCCCTGGCCGGCCCCGCCCGTCCCCAGGCCACCAGCGCGGCCCCACCCCGCCCCACCACCACCTCCTTCCGGCACACACCCCCACCGACGGGTGGCCCTGCAGCGTCCCGCCGCAGCGCGCAGCGGCGGTGGGGGTAGGGGGAGGGGGTGCGGCACGGGGATTCGGGACGGGGATGGGCGGGGCCAAAATAACGGATGTGATCAACGCCGCCGTGCACTGGGGACGCCGTGCACGAGGATCTGAGAGGCGGTGACGACGGCGGCCTTGCAGCGCGGGGGTCTGCCGCACCGCAAGTGCTCCTGCTGCGGCCCCCACCACGCCGCCGCCCCCGGCCCGCACCCCCTCCCCACGCCGCCAGCAGCGCGGGCAGCCACCACCGCAGTGCATGCGGGGCCCGCCTGCCGCCCCCGGACACCGTCGGACCCCTGCTGCCGCTGCTGCCGCTGCTGCCGCTGCTGCCGGCCCGGATGCGCGCCGCTCGCGGCTCATGCTGATGACCACGTCGCCACGTCGGCTCCCCGGGGCGTGCTGCACTCGTGCTGCTCCGCGCAGCAGCGTCCGGAGCCGTGCCGGGTACTCGAACGACTGCCCCGCTGCCGCCGCAACGCCGCTAGCTGCCGCATGGATTATTTGCAGGGGAAGTGGATTAAACGCGCGGCATTCAAACGTGGACGGCGAAGAGGGCCGCGCGGAGGCGGAGCGCGGCGGGACTGGGGATGAAGAGGGGGGGGGGGAGTTAGTTTGCCACGCTTGAGTATGAAGTAACTTGGCCGAGCCGTCTCCGCACGCTGCCGCTCGGGCGCTCTCTGTCGCTCCTCTACTCTGGCGAGACAGACAGGGCGAGAGAGAGGGAGTATCCCCCGGACGCAGTCTTAGCGGCGGGACCGCCCGCTGGAGTTGAGAATCATTTCGATGCGGTTCTGAGGACGGATAACTTCCCGGCGTCGTCGTGCGGGGCAGCGGCAGCAACAGCAGCAACAGCCGCGCTCCGATCCCGCCTCCAAACTACTCCCAGCTCCACTTCAGCGTGAAATGCACTTCACGCCTCAGCGGTCTGCCCCCTTCGCCAGTTTGTGACTTTTACCGCCTGGCCTGCTAACGCCCAGACTGCATGCGGCTTCGGTGTCAGCCTCGGGACGGCGCCCGTGAGGTAGGCAATGCCCGCCGAGCTTGCGAGCACCGCGGGCTGCCTACCCTCTCGCCCGCAGGGGACTCACCCGCCGCGCCGGCCTCGGCCCCGGTTTAAATCGCTCCGTGAATTGTCTACCAACCTGAAACAGAAGAAGGCGATATTTCTGTCAGTTTTTTGTTTTTTTTTTTTAGAAAGAGAGTGTGTGAGAGAGAGAGAGAGAGAGAGAGAGAGAGAGAGAGAGAGAGAGAGAGAGAGAGAGAGAGAGCGAGAGCACAACGAACGGACAGGAGGGAAGGCACACAGTCACAGTTCGGAAACGGCTACGAACACTAATGGGAATGAACGTGGGAAAGAAGGGAAAGGACAGTAGGAGAGCGAGACAACGGGGAGAGAGGGAGAGATAGATAGATAGATAGAGAGAGAGAGAGAGAGAGAGAGAGAGAGAGAGGAGAGAGAAAGGGGAAGGGAGGGGAGGGAAGAGATGGAGGGGGAAGCCCAAGACAGTTTGAATTCGAATTTATTTCGACGGCGAAGACAGAGGGCGGAGCGAGACAAAAACGCGAGCATTGGTGTACGATAAAAGCCTGCCGATGAACGGAAGCAAAATGGAGATGCACGGTCATTACAGCAAGGCGGCGACTTACTGCGCCCCGGGAGTGACAGCCGGGCGCCGGGCGGGCGTGGGGCGGGCGTGAAGTTCCTTTCTCACCTTTATAATCACTTTACGGCGCGAGTTTCAAACAAGGATCGAATTAAAATTGTCGTCGCCTCGGGCCTCGTCTCTCGTGTCCTGCCAGCCATTTAGGCGGTCCTCCCTAATCTAATGAGCACTCCCCACCACTTTCTTCTTCACGCCTCGTGACGCTCTTCTCCATTTTTACCGTGGTCCTCGGGGCGACCTGTTTCCTCTGATTTTTATTTTCCTCAGATTTTGTTTTAATTACGCACGGATGATGGAGCTATATTGACAACGGCGAGCACTATTCCAAGGGAGCGTATGGCCGAACGTCTCCTAGTCCTCGCCAAAGTCCCGGGAAATCAGAGCGCAGGGGAAGAGGAAACCCGGAGGCAGGGTAGGGAGAGAGGGACAGTGTGTGAGAGAGAGAGGGATAGAGATAGATAGAGAGAAAGAGGGAGAGAGAGGGGGGATTCGAGAGCTCTTTGCCGGATATCGGGTGTCGTCGGGATGGGGCTTAACTTTGGATCGGGCCTGGCCGTGGAGGGGGGGGGGGGGTCGCCTGCTAGATTCGCCTATAGAGGCAGGTCGTCGCCGGCGCCACGTTTGAATGCGTACCACCATGTGGCCATTGAAACAGTTTGAAAGGTGTGGCGGGGAACAATTTGTACCGGGGACGGGTCGCCGCTGGATTCTAATGGCCGCCATCACGACACTGCGATTGCTATGGAATATTTCGCCTATTTTAAATTGTTGAACGTTCCATAATTCTGCCCTCGATGCGTCTGGGAGCGCCTCCGGGCAGCCCAGGTGGCCGAGCGTTGCCACGGCGCACTGCCTGGACAGTTGACAAACCTGCAGCCCCACTGGAGACTATAAATTTATTTCGCCGCCTCTAAGTTTCGAGGACCGTGGCGGAGCGCCACCCGAACAGACCTGAGGCGGCTGTGGAGCGAGCCGCACGCTGACCGTCGCGCGCGGTGCCTTCGCTTTACGTCCACCCAGCAAACATTAATGACAAAGTGCAATCCCTTGAAAAATGTTTCGCGTGCGAATAATAAAACGGTGAAATGTCTGCTTCTCTGCTTTTCCCTTTTTTGGCCCGCTCGATAATGTTTTTGTTGATTTGGTGTGCGATTCCCCGCGGACGCCGACTCTACAATACGTGCTTTGCCTTTGCGGACGCGGAGCCGCGCCGCCGCCGCGCTCTCCCTCGAGGAATCCCAGTCATTTTCGGCGAGCGATGGACCGTCCCGCTCGCGCAATTAATGGAATGTCTGCGATCGGGCGATAAGAGAGAGAGTGAGTGAGCGCGGGCGGGAGAGTAGGCGGGAGATCGGAAGGGAGAGAACCCGGGAGAAGGAAAGGGAGGAACAAGGAAGGAGAGAGAGACTTCGCTTGCTGCTAGATTGTTGCCGTGGGCAGATGGAGCAGTGTGAGGGTGAGGTCCGTTACAGAGGCGTTCATCCAATTTTTCATAGAGCGATCTGACTGCTGCCAGCAGGTGCACAATCAGTCGTCTTCACTTCCCACGCAAAAAAAAAACACCAATGTCCAGAATGCGTATTGTTCGGGTCATGAAAGATAAAACCGGCGCTGGTTCGTTTCTCATGAACTTTGACAGTAAATTACTGTGTACAATTTTGTACATAACTATGTACGTTATTAAGCATCCATTAATATGTACGAATTCATCCATAATTATAAACGAATTCGTCCATAATTATGTATGAATTTGTACGCAAGGGTGTACAAATAGTTTTTGTACATAATTATGGATGTGTAAAAACGTACATAGTAAACGGACGAAATCATACGTAAGTACGTACAAAAGTTTACACAAGTCGAATTTGTACATAGTTATGTACGAAATTGCACGTAATTATGCACTAATTTGTACATGATCGCTTATGTACAAACACGCTCATCCATAATTACGTACAAAAATATTGTACACGTTACTGTGTTGGTTTCGGTGCCCCGAGCAGGAAGGGTTTCTGTCCTTACTCTCCAATTCAGCGGACTCCACCGTGTTGATCAGGCTGACTCCCGCGGTTCACGGCCCGCGGGGCCTCGCCAGGTACCTTTCGCGATTTGCAATTCGATGAGATACTTTCTCTCCGGCCGCCCGCCGCCCGGTTCGGGGACAGCATTTCATCCACTCTTGCCGGGGGACGCTGCCTCACCGATCTCGGCCGCCGCAGCCCGCGGTCTGCGGCGGGGCCGGGGGGGGGGGGGGGGGGGGGGGGGCGGAAGCCCCCTTATAACCTCTTGGTATTGTTTCGCTAACCGGCCAACACCTCGTCGCATTCATGGCGACGCTGCCGCTTTCGTTAGGGAGGCTTCCACGCGGAAGGGCGCAAAGGTCGCTAGGCCGCCCCCCAATCGCAGAGAGTGGTGCGGCCGCTGCAGTGCAGACGCCCCGGCAGGCGCCCCGGCAGGCGCTACGACTGACGCCCCTCGCAGTGCTGAGCCGCGCCTCCACGGCTCCGCTCGCCCACAGACGTCCCGCCCATGGGCACCCCCCGCCGTACTGCATACTGCATCCTGCTACACACATTTCCCCTCGGCGTAACTGCGGCGGCTGCTGCCGGCTGGGAAGAGAAAAACGATTTTAAGGGCCGGAAAAAAAGGCGCGCGAGTGTCAAGGGGGGTGGATATCGGACTGTGCGGCCCTTACGGGGCGCGTGCGGTGCGCGTGCCCGTACCCCGCGAGGCATTATCCGCCCTGCGCGGCTGCCCTACGTGACGACCGCGAGAGGCTTTTCGTGTCCGAGACACCTTTGGCCCGTATTTTACTGCGGCAGACTACTGCCCTTGGCAGCCCTTGGCGGGTTCGTTGCAGCCTCATGGCAGCGTCTTGGCAGCCTCTTGGCAGCCTCTTGGCAGCCTCTTGGCAGCCTCTTGGCAGCCTCTTGGCAGCCTCCGGAGCGCCCCACGCCACGACTTTAGGCACAGCTCGGACCATTTCTGCGGAGCGCAACCAGCTCGTGGGTCCAGCACGGTTTACGAAACCTCGGTTATGAGGCTCGACCCTGCACAACGGTCTGCATTCCAGGCCAACAGTGGGAGAGGAAATGAAACACACACGCGCACCCACCCACCCACCCAAACACACTCACACACAAACACACATGAGCGGACCTCCTACTTTTTCCTACGTCGGGGAAGAAGCAACACGTACTCTCTGGCTCGGTAGCATCAATCCCACCGAGTGCAGTCTAACAGTTGCTAATCCAAGCAGCACCAGCCGCGCTAAACAGCCTCCCGTCGCTCTCTCTCCCTCTCTATCTCACTCCCTCTCTCTCTCTCTTCCTCTGAGTTTACCCTCTCTCGCTTCACTTTATCGTGTGCAAGCCATTGCTCTGACCGTATATCAGGGATTCTGTGCGGGGAGGGGGGGGGGGGCTTCTCGAGTAACCCCAGACACTGCTTCGAGATTCTCGCGCACACGCGGGGCCGTCATCATCACCCGGCGTCGTTTAAAAAATCCCGATGACGTTCTGTTCTCACATTGCCCTTCCGGCCTCATTGCCGAACACGGGGTGTCCTTTTCCGTCGTTGGGGTCGGCAGGACTTTTATAGATCCCCGGCTGAACTCTGGATCAGATACGGCGGAACTTCCACCGTGGTCTCCGAGCCTGTGCGGCGCTGTGCGGGGTCCAGCCGAGTCGGGCGGCGAAGCCACCCCAAAAGCGGTGCGCTGTTCACTGCAATATTTTATACGGCACCGTTTGTGGCCAGAGGGTAGCAGGCGGTGCAAGGTCCCGGAAGTCTGTGAGTGGTGGAGAGGGGGGGGGGGGGGGGGGGGGGAGGGAGAGAGAGAGATAGTGCGACGGGAAGAAGGCGGAGTGGCGTGGAACATGGACAGAAGTGCGCCCGCTCGCTGCTAACGGTTGGAGCGGTAGGTTAGGGCAGAGACAGTGAGGGAGAGAGAGACAGGGAGAGAGGGAGAAATAGGGTGGTAGAAGGGGATGAAAGTAGGGCACGGCAGCCAGCCACCCGCTTACCATTCTTGGCCAATCAATCTTTGCAGTCCATCACTTGCCTGCGGCGAGCTCAGGAACCATGAAGAAGGGAGAGAAGGGAGGGGGGGGGGGGGGGGTCAAGACGCTGACAGCTGTCTCCTGTACCTCGAGTGTTTGGTCACGTCAGGCCACCCGGACAAAAAATTATCATCCAATTTTTTTTCTGTTTTGAGCGTATAAATTTAGAAACAAAAGGAATAAAAAGGAATGTGGCGACACTTGTGATGCGCAGAGAAGAAGAACGCAGTTATACGCTCTTTTGGCAGCTTTCTGTTTCCCACAGATCGGACCTAGTGAAAGGTGTGATAGGACGAGGAGAAAGCGAAAGAAGATGACTGTGATAATGACAAGAAACACGTGAGGAGTAAGAAGAGCAACGGTCGGGAGAGAGAGAGAGAGAGAGAGAGAGAGAGAGAGAGAGAGAGAGAGAGAGAGAGAGAGGGAGGGGTGGGAGAATAGTGTGGACAGAAGGAGAAAGGAGCAGGAAGGAAAAGGCCCGGCGGGGAGGCCGCCAGAGATTAATGGTGTAATTTACAGAAGAAGAACGGTAGCGAGAAGGGCGAGGGACGGCGGCCAAGCAAGTGGAATGGCCCAGCTTTCACGGACCACTGCGGGCCCATGCATGAATGAGGGTTTCAAGTGAAACCACATCAGGGCGCTCCACCTCCTTCTCACCACCCTCTACGTTGGCAACTACAGAATATTGAAGTTAGGGATGAAGAGTCAGCACCTTGGCTTCTACTACTATAGGAGAATCGAACATACGAGATTCATCGCAATCGGTAAACTTGTTGCAGTCCCTTTGAGAAACCTACAGAAAACGTCGTCAAAACTCCTAAAAAACAAATAGTCAACATCATTTTTAAAAGATCGCATTCCGAGATGAGCTGGTATTTGAACCCGCGGAAGCCGCGGTCACATCGCTGGTGGGGCATTCCGGGCGTGCGGAGCCGCCAGCACGTGCCGCAGAGATGACGATGATCCTCAAGGAGGCACGCGAGGGGGGAAAAATAACACTGAGCGCGATTCTGGCGGCCCCGAGTGGATTCCGCCGCGGATAAGAGTCCATTTTCCGGGGACGCTCACGGCTAGAGATCCACTCAGCGAGTCGTGGTCCGAGGCGCTCGCACAGCGCTGCGGGTGCCGGCGTGCTGCAGCCGGCCGCCGCGCACGCCGGGGGAACATGAGGGACCGGTCAGGAAAGTGCTCTGCGTGCGCCGCCACTCTCCGCGTAGCCACGGAGGTCCGCATAAAGTCCACGGAGTATGTATGACACTTTCCAGGCGTCGCATGACGCGGACGACGCAAAAAAAAGGAGAGCAAGACAAAGCGATCGTCTTGACACTGAGTGCGTGTGCGTCTGTGTGCGTGGCAGGAGCGGAGAACGCGTTCGGTTGTGTATCGCAAAAGGTCCAGGAGAACGTGACCCGGCGCCCTGGTTGTTCCCCCCGGGCCCGCCGCGCCCCCGCCGCGCCCCCGCCGCGCCCCCGCCGCGCCGCCCCCAGCCGGTCCTTATTCGGGCGAAACTTGGCAACTGCAGCGAAACTTTCCACTGCCACAGCAGGTCGGGATTGAACACATCAGGGCCCAGGCACGGCCCGGGCAGCAGCGGCGGCCCCGGACGTGGTCGCAGGTTCAGCTTCCAGCCTCCGCCCCAGTCATCCCTGTCTGCCTGCCAGAAGCGCCGCCGCCGCGCCGCCGCGTACACAAACACTGTCAGCTTTTTATATCCATTAAAGTGTACGAGCAGCGTCCGGTCTGCGGCGGAGAAAGCAGAAATGATTATAAATATTGGCGCCGAGATGGACGCGGCTGCGAGTCGGTAGCGGAGCGTCGTCAGCGCCGACTCCCGCCCCTTCGACATTATTCATCAGGAGCCACAGCGGCCGCGGGAGGCGCCGATGCAGCCTCCACAGCCTCCACAGCCTCCGCAGCCTCCACAGCCTCCGCAGCCTCCGCAGCCCCCGACGCCTCCGCAGCCCGGCCCTGTGATTAATGGCCGCCCTCCTGGGCCTCCCACTGTTTTACGCGCCGCCAGTTTAAAATCAGCAGGTGGGCCGAAGTTTCGCGCGGAACAAGTTTACAGGGCGGCCCGGCGCAGCCCTCTGAGAGGCCCGCCACGCCGCATCGCCGCGGCCTGGCGGCTGTTCACACAGGCACAGACAAAGAGACACACAGACACACACTCACATGCCCGACACCATTGAAAAAACGACCATTTGGCGAGGACCCTAAACGGCCTAACCACGTACCCCGTCTGCAAGCAGCCTACCTGGAATACTGCCTTCGCTCACATTTCACAGGACGTGCTGTTGTTGAGTCGGTGTGCGGGGCGGCGAGTGCTGGGATCAGCCGCTGTGGGCCGCCCTCTGTTTTGACCGCGGCTCTTACAAGGTCGGCGTGTCGTCACTGTTTCCGCCGCGACGCCGCCGCGACGAGCAGCGCAGCCGCAATCGGCTCAGCAAGGAGGAGGGCGCGCCGGCCACCAAATCGGCTCTCCGCTTCGAAACGAAACCGCTCGGGCGGCTCGGCTTTCGCTGTCCCCTGATTGCCTGATTGGGGCGGCGCTCGCAGCCAATTACAGCGTGCGCCCAATTAGGGACCGCTGCAGGGTGATTCCGATCACTGTCTATACTCGGACTTCTCTCTCGCTCTCTCATGGGGCACCCCACGAGTGCGACAGAGACAGTGTTCGGAATAATCGCACTGGTTAATGCGCCGGAGGCAGGCGACCGGACGTCGCGGCTCCACGCAAGGATCGGAAACAAAACGCATCGCGCTGCTGCAGGCCGAAGAGACATGTCGTCGCCCTGTCTCCGTCGCACTCATAGGGGGGCCCTGAGGGGTGCGAGGGAGACGGAGCCACGAAACGACCCTTCGGAATCAGACGGCAGACGGGCGAGCGAGGCGCTCACCGTCGTATTCATATCAATTATCGCACAGACTGGTGCCGTGTGAGTGTGTGTGTGTGTGCGTATGTGTGTGTGCGTATGTGTGTGTGCGTGTGTGTGTGTGTGTGTGCTCTGGACTCCGTGGAACTCAGGGCAGGAGAAGGGGCAGTGGGGATAAGGGAAGGGGATGTGATGCCAGTAGGGGATAAAGAGAGCGAGAAAAGAAAAATTGAGAGGAACGTAAGCGGATTCAGTTCATCATTGGGTACGAAATACGCCTCATAGCAGACTGTCACGAAAAGGCGAAAGAGAGGGGGCGGAGGGGTACGGAGCGGGGGAGCAAGACCCTGCATTCTAATGGCGGGGAGGATGCCAGACGCCACCGCATTCCTTCCAGTCGGCCCCTCCTACCCGCTCTGCGGGGGCGGGGGGAGGGAGCGGGAAGGGGGGCGGGGCGGAAATGACTACAGCCCCTCTGTTTACAATATCGGCCATCAAGAGCGGCGATCATCATTACGCCGGGATCAATAACAGTTTGCGCAAACAAATTGCGCGGATTACGCGCTGGTGGCTGATTCCGAACACTGTACTCGTACTTCCCTCTTGCTCCCTTATGGGGCACCCCACAAGTGAGACAGAGACAGAGCTACAGCGGCATCGTTCAGAAGCAGCCGGCTGGTCGGCCGGAGCGTTGACATTACAGTGGGCCTTGAGCCGAGCCCCCGTTTTCCGTGCATGCGCCGAAGGTGAGGCGCCAAGGCGGCGCGGCCGAGGGAAGCGGAAAACGTGTGTGGGGAGGGAGGGGGCGAGGCGGGGGGGGGGGGGGGGGGGGGCGGCAGGGGATAAAGAAGGAGAAGAACTGTTTTGCGTCCGCGGCAGCGCCGCGCACGGACGAAACCGTGAGTGAGGGAGTGCATAAGTTGCAAACCTACACGGAATACCGCTCGCGCCTCCCTATTGGTATGCCGGCCACAAGGCGGGTCGGGCCCTCTGCTGCTGCTGCCGCTGCCGCCGGACCCGCCGGAGCCGGACCCCAACGGCCACTGGCCCAGCCGGCACGCCCGCGCTACCCCGCTTTCCACTTAGCTGTGCTGTGTGTGCGCGTGTGTGTGTGTGCGTGTGTGTGGGGGGCGGCGCTCGCCCTGTCAAAATTTATGAAATATAAATCCCGCCGCTTCTTCTGTTGGCGGGGCCGTGGGGGACTCGGCGGCCGGCCGGCTGCGGCCAACGCTGCGGTCGATGTGGTGGTGTGCGGCTGCGTTGGAGCGTGACCGGCTGCCGCGCCGCCGTGCGAGCTACAGGTCGTCCGCACGCCGCGGGTCTACACTGCAGCCCGCGCGAGCGTCGGCGGCTCGCGAATCTCACGGCCAGAGCAGGTCGCCGACGATCGGACGGGACCGCACCCCACAGTCAGGCGTGCGGAAACACATTATGTTGGGTGCGGGGCCTCCGGGCCTCCGGGCCTGCGGGGCTGCGGTCCCGGAGCAGCGCAGGCCGCCGTGGGCCTCTGCTCTCTGCTGCGCGGGAAAAAGAAGAGCAATGGAGCTCTTGGCTGCATGTCAATTTTGAAATTGCTGGTGGTGGTATTCCGTCCCCCTCCCTTCCCCTTCCCCTTCTCCAGAAAGAGAGAGAGAGAGACAGAGAGAAAGAAAGGGGGAGGAGAGGCCGTCAGGAAGGCCCACGGGAGACGCAGGCGGATAGGGGGGGGGGGGGGGGGGTACCGCGCTGGTGCCGCTCCTCGGTCTCTGAGGCGGCGACGCCAGCCAGGAATGCGGCGACGCCACCAGATGAAATTCCGTGGCGCCGCCTCCGCCCCGCCACCACTACGTGATCCCCAATGCGGATGATGGTCCATCATCACCGGGAGCGAGAGATAGAGAGAGAGAGAGAGAGAGAGAGAGAGAAGGAGAGGGAGGGCCGGGAACTGTGCAGCCGACAGCAGGCCGCGCCGTTTGGAGAGTATATTTGTTTCCACTGCGGTTGCAGCCACACACACTCAGCCAGCGGACCGCCCCCCCCCCTTACCGTAACGAGGGCGGGGACTGTCCTGGTGTGACGGTCCGCTAGAGGCGATAACGATGGGGGCTCCTGGACTGTTGGGGCGGCCGTCCGCGTCAGCCGGGCGTCAGCCGGCGTCCGCACACGGAGGCCTTCTTCCCGCTAAGCCCGCCCGTCCCCAACTAACACGCCCCTATTGGCCTGGTAAACAAGATGCACGGCAGGGCAGCGCTGTAAAGTGCCCGCCGCCGCCGCCCCCCCCCCCCCCCCCCTCACCCCGCCGGTGGCCGTCGCTGCCGGCGGGGTCTCGCGCCGTCGTGAACGGAGGGGAGGGGGGGAGAGGACACTTGGGGGGGGGGGATAGGGGGGGCTATCGGGACGTACGACGCGGGATCCCTTTTTATTGGGCGGCTGATCGTCCCCAACGTCTTGGCCTATATACAGCCGTCAATTTCATTTCGTGTCGTTTTACGAATACGATTGGACACACACACACACAAACATACACACACGCGCCGTGGAAGAGAGGGCAAGGCGGCTGCGGGCCGGCGAAAGGGACGCGTGTTGCCTCTCGTATTGCAGCGATGGGTCGTTTGCAGGACGACTTGCGAGCGGAAAGGAGTGAAATACACGTCGCCGGGGCGGGGAAGCGGGCGCATCAGCGGACACGCAACACACGAGGAGACGTCCCTTGCGGAAATGGTGGACGCGCGACAAAAGGAAGCGCCGACGCCGCCGTTACTGCCGCGGGGCGTGGCGCGTGCAGTGTTGACAGAAAAGTAGGCAAAAAGTACCCCAGACACTCAGGTGTCGAGACTGTGCGTACCTCCGGCTGCCTACTGGGCAACACCTTGTCACAGATGTTAATAGTCTGTGTAGTAGGCAGGCGGAGGAAGGAGGCACAATCTTGACACTCGTGTGTTTTGGCCGCTTTTTGCCTACTTTTCACTGGGCGCGTGCTTCGCTTCGTCCCGCCCGTGTCGCCTGCTTGCGAGCGTGACAAACATTTAGACAGGAATGAACCGCGGGTCGAGTTTAGCAGAAACTGTCGGGGAACACTCCGCGCTGCGTGTGCGCCGCGCCTGTCCTGTTCTCAGAGAGGAGGAAGTGTGGTATGAGAAATGGCAGCGAGGTCGTTCTGCACGACTGACGTCCACCGCAACGTTTTCCACATTCCGCCGCTTCCCTCCTTATCCGGCAGCCGCATCTGCCGACACTTCGCGCTCTTATATTTTTCACGCCCGTGTCAGAGAGAGAGGGAGAGAGAGAGAGAGAGAGAGAGGGAGAGAGAGAGAGAGAGAGAGAGAGAGAGAGAGAGGCAGAGAGAGGCGCACCTCTCTGCCATCATTCAGCGGATTAGAGAATGTGCAAGATAGAGTGAGAGTGTGTGTGTGATAGAGAGAGAGGGAGAGAGAGAAGGGGGGGGGGGAGGACGGGAGAGAAAAATAGTGAGAGAGTGAGAAACAGTGAGAGGGAACGAGAGAAAGATATAGAGGACAGGAGAGGGGCTCCGACCCGAAAGCGTCGCGTCGTCACAAAGCCTTTTTGCATTCCCGCTTTTTCTCCGCGGCCGCCGCGCTCAGGGTGTTTTGCGGATTAGGTGTCTATATAAGTGAGGCTGCCGAGGTAATCCTATGCGAGTGCGGCCCGGCGGCGCGGCAGGACAGGCAGCCGTCCGCAGTCTGCACTAGCGGGGGCGGACGCCGGGGGCGGCGCGGCGGTCTGGTCCAGCCTGTTCGGCGGCGGCGGCGGCGGTCTTTTGCGCCCAGGCCGAGAGGACCCTTCTGCGGCAGTCGATGAGTTCGTAAACTCGATTTACTCAAGTGCGTTTAGTGGAAAAGCGCGCAGAGGCGAGGCCTGCCGTCCCGCCACGCCCGGCCAGGCCGGCAAATAAAATGAACCGCTGCGGGTGTGACGGCTCTTGGGCCGGCCGGCCGCGACGCGGCGCCGCGCCCTGGGAGACAGGGACCTCCGCCGCGCAGACCTCCGGCCCACAAGTCTTTACACTGCTAAAAAACAACGGTGGGAGAGGCCCGATGTGATTGCAGTGCAACTGATATACTGCAAGGCAGACTGCCAAGAAGTAATTTTCAAGAAAGTTCAAGAAGTAATTTCAGAATTTTTCTACGTTTGAAGGGAAAAGAGGACCTGAGCTGCTATGTTATTCTTTGGAAGAGAACGAAACAAACCGGAAAACACACTTTTGTAAATTTCCCCAAAGCATCGCAGTGCAAATTTTACAGTATCACCTGCAGTATCTCCCGCTCCCGCCCTCCCCCCTCTAAAACGAGAAGACATTATTGCTGTGTATTTGGTCTGCACTCGCCTCTCCAGCTTCCAAGGTGATGGTTGCCGCCCCATATTATTGCGCGCTCGTAAAAAATTCAAAAACGTCACGCAGCGCCGCGGGAGGTAAACTTGTTAGAGCCCCCAGGTATTTCTGAGGGAGGGAGGGAGATGGAGATAAAGGGAAGGTTGCGGGGTGGGGCGCATTTGAACACGCCGGATCTAGACCACCGATAACGTATTGCTCGGAAATAATGAAGATTCTTGCCCGCGCCTCCCTCGGCCCGCTCCCCGCCCTCCGGGGCCCTCCAGGGCGGCCTGGGGCGGGGCGAGGCCGTCTGCGGGGAGCTAAGACCGAGGCGTGCAGGCGCGCCCCCCATTCGGGCCGGGCCCCCGCACGCTGCAGCCCCGGCCACCCCCGCGATCCACGGAGCCATCTCGAAAACCGACTGGTTTTCTGAAGCGTGGACGTCAGAGCGGATGGCGGTTTTGAGGTTTCAATTGTCGCGGCAATAAACCGTCGGAAACGGTTTTGAAGGACAAGCAGAAGGGAGGGGGGATGCGCGGCCGCCGCTTTGTCTGCAGGGGGTGCGACAGAGACGGCATGAGGGGAGCTGGGGCGCGGGGGGTCAGTAGGAATCTCTCCAAAGGGACTGCGCAATCAGTAGCCCCATCACATTGCAAAAGAGGGGGAGAGAGATAGGGAGAGAGAGAGAGAGAGAGAGAGAGAGAGAGAGAGAGAGAGAGAGAGTGGGGGCGGGGTACCTTCATAATAAGCCGCTTTGACTCGGCCAAAGCGCGCGCTGCTGTCGGAGAGATTCCTGTTCAATACGGTGGAAAACGGAGTCCAAGAATGTGTTCGTCTGACCGGTCCGGGAATTCCCCGGCCGCAAGGCCGGCCGCGGTAGATAAATTACCGCCGGCACCCACCGACCCCCGTCGACCCCCGCGGCGCCGTTTGACTGGGCAGCGGGCCCAGACAGTGCCCCCACGTACCCATTACCAGGCCGTCCTACCGAGTCCTACCGACAAATACCTATCGCACACACTTTGCGTAGGATGACGGTCGGTGCCGTGCCTGCACCAGGCTGGACAGACTCGTCGGCCCGAATCGGCGACAGCTTCTTCGTCAATCGAGAGAGAGAAAGAGGGAGAGACAAAGAAAAGAGAGAGAAAGAGAGAGGCAGAGAGAGAGACAAAGACAAGAGAGAGAAAGAGAGAGACAGAGAGAGAGAAAGAAAGAGAGAGAGAAAGAGTGAGGGCCGGGGAAGAGAAACGGCGATTCCCACTGGATCCAGTCTCGTGCCGGCGGTGTGTTTTTGTTGCGGTAAGCCTGCGGACGGCTGCTGCGGCCGCGGACGACAGAGGGAATGCATCAGCAGCAGCGGCGGCGGGGACGGCGGCCCCCGCGTCGTCAGCCGTGCCGCGGGCTGCTTTGAAGCGAGGCTCGCCCGGTGATTGCCCCGATCAACATGCCTGCCTGGCCTGCCTGCCCTGCTCCACTCGTCGTGATTGGCACGGCGCCGCCCAAGATTCTCTCCCTGACGACTCGTGATTGGCCGCGTCCCCGGCACCCGTCGCATGCGCCAATGGGAGAGCGAAGAGGAGCGCCTCTCTTCGGCGGCACTTTCAAACGGCCCACACAAAGACCCACATATCATAGGGGGAAGGGGAAGGTAGACTTCACCCTCAATTCTGAATTTTTTTGGTAAAGCAAATTCGTCTTTTTCGGCATTTCCTCATGTTACAATATCGTAAACATGCTCTCAGACCTGAAGTCGAATATAAGGGTGTTAAGAAACTGTGCGACGGACAGTTTATGTTTTTGGAGGGCGTTCATGATCAATAATATACGGTACTTGGCGTGAATCCGTTGCCAGGATAACACCCACCTGTAATCAAAGGAAAGATAGGCATAAGCCACAACTCAGCAGGGAAACACTCGCAAAACTCTGCCACTTTCACGTGTTTTTCTTGCCGTCAATTACTTTTTTTTTCAGAAAGCTTAGACGTGAATAAAACATTGGAGCGGCCGGACAGTGGCGTACCACGAGAAAAGGGACAGATCGACAGTGTGTGTTTGAGAGAGAGAGAGATAGAGAGAGAGTGAGAGGAAGAGAGAGAAAGAAAGAGGAAGGGGAGGAGAGAAAGGCGGTGGGACGATCACAATGAAGAGCGTTTGACGGGGAGAATGGAGTGGTTGGTGGGCGATAGAGACAGGCGAAGAGAGTGGGTGGGGCAGGGGGTGGTAGAAGAGAGAGAGAGAGAGAGAGAGAGAGAGAGAGAGAGAGAGAGAGAGAGAAAGAGAGGGAGTGGTGTTGGTGGGAGGAGAGGAGGGGGCGGGGGGTCTGGGGACATCTTGCATTTGATCGCAGACCCACTTGAGTTAATTGGTTTACGCCACCACGGATCCTCGCGCGGCGCACGGCCACGAGAAATCCGCGTCGGCGCAGGTCCACCTCAAAAATGACCCTGTTCCAGTTTTGGACATTTTTATTTATTTATTTCTTGACTGGCTGTTTATATTTTTTTTTCTTTCGAGGTAGGGGCGAGGGGGCGGAAGAAGGAGGTAACAGATTTTGGTGGTTAATTGCGAGACTGCCTTCTCCATCCTTATTGCGACAAAGGATTCAAGCTGAAACAGATCAGAGTGCGCGCAAATCGGGGGCAACTGCTAGCACGCTGCCCAGCCACTCAGCACATATTGCGTTCAGCACTCCGCTCAGCCCCGGCCGCGTCGCTCCCGACTAAATGACGCGCTGACGGACCTTACGGGGATGCGGGTGGCGGCGGCTTACCGGAGCGGCTGCCTGCTCGCTGGCCCCTGGCCGGCTCCGCTGGCTCCGCCCGGCTCCGTCACTGATCGGGCTGGAGTGCTTACAAGCCGTGCTGTCCGATGTTGTCCGCCTGCCTGTCCATTCCCATCCATCAGGAAGGAACGGTGGGGTCCTAGAGGAGGAGAGGGGGGGGGGGGGGGGGGGGGGGGTAGAGATCCTCTGGCAGCCGCAGCAGCCCGCCCAGCCCCCGCCGGCACGCCGCCGCCACGCCCATCCACGACGTGACCACGGCCTGTGCAGCCAGGGAATGCAGTAATTGATTCCTCCCATGAAGGGGAGACGGGCGCGCGGGCGCCACCGCGCTGACATGAGCTGCCCACGCCCCCAGACGCCCGGCGCGCCCCGCAGCACCCTGTGCCGTGTCGCTCCTCGCTGAGCTCCGAGACAGCAAGGAGTGGCGAGGCACATTTATTTGCACAGCTTTAGGAGTAATACAATGTAAAAACTGACCCCTTCCGTCTCTCAACGCTAGATCACACTAACTCCACATTCCGTTCCCACCTCCGCCACCGCGGCGCGGCGTACTTGACATTTCCAGCGTGGCTGAGCGGAGCCCCCGGCGCCCCTCGCCGCTGCCACCGTAGCACGACCCCGGCGCCCTCGACACCCCGGGCAGGACTTCATTAAAGACTCATAACCCTCGTGAACACAGCCGGCCGGCCATCACCACCTCCCTGGCATTCCGTAATGCGGCGAGTGTGTGATCCGCTTCTAGGCCGCGTTAACACGTTATCAGCGCTCTCAAGAAAGCACGCTTGAAACATGAATCTGGCACTAAAGAACGCTTGTATGTGCTCGAAACAAGTATGCGTATTTAACGTTATGCTTGCGTAGATCTATACTTAACGGTATGTTTAAGCAATGCAAAATTAGCCGATTAATGTTTCAATCATACTCTTTTGAGAGCGAGTAGCGTCTTACGAAGTCGCCGAGTTCAAGGAATCCTTTTAGAGAGTTAAGGGCTGTTTCGCGGAAACTTCCAAATATCTTCTGAAATAACTCTCTTAGAACAATCCATTTATCATTGAATGAAATTTTACCCGATACACATGTATTTTACAGCCCCACATAGACCTGACCTGACGATATGAGTCGCTTACAAAATTATAAGAAATTGGTAAACCAAAAAAATAAGTTACGGTGAGAGTGCCTGCACTGCCTGCACACACCCGGCGCGGGGCCGCCCGCTCCGCACAGCTATCGCAGTTCCCCGCGCGCTGATTTTCCGCGTCCGTCGCGCCAATCAAATTACCTCGATTACGGCCGGGCCTTCCTCTCTCGGCTCCGGACGGTCTCCGAGAGGCGCGCCCCGAGAGCTTTTCCTCCGCCGGCCCGCCGCCCCCCGCCAGACCCTCTCCGCCCGCCGCCGCCTGCCGCCGCCTGCCGCCGCCCCGCCAGTTCAAGCGCTGCAAATTGCCTTTCGATGTGCGGACGCACTGCTGGCATGGCGCCGTCAACATGTTCGGCCCCGCGCTCCCCCGATGGTCCACTGGCGCACCCTTTCTTCCGAGCAAGTCCGTCATCGCTAATGAATGGACACGCGGAAGCACACCCACCCACCCACCGACACACACACACCCACGCACACACACACACACACACAAATACAGAATCATCTGCATGGACCTCAGACCATCAGGCCCGCCCCACCTCCCCCCAGTATAAAACCATTTCTCTTGCACTTATCGGCCAAACTCTGTGGCGTCATCATCAACCCCTTCGTATCGGACCCGTGACGAATGACTCGCCACTTCCCTACGCCCCCTCACCGCAACATCCATTTATTCATTCGTTTATGCTTCGAAATCATCATAATCATCATCATCATCATCATCATCATCATCATCATCATCATCATCATCATCATCATCACGGTTAAATAATTTAGAGTCGTCGCCGCGGGGGCGAACACGGGTCACGAAGCGTGCAGGCGCGGCGCTCCGCACACTACTCCTCCTTATTAATTAAATATCGAAAGTAATTATTCGCAGTCACGACTTCATTTCGGATGCGCTGGGAATCCGATTGGGGCGGCGCTCTGATGCGGCCGCAGCCGCCGGCCCGGCGCTGCACCGGCAACATATCGCCGTGCCACTTTCTGCCCCCCTCCCCCTACTTCTTTCTCTCTCCAAGATCTTAAGCCTCTTTTGTGCTCCCGTTCTTCGGGGCGGTCACCATACGCACTGGTGAGAAGCTGTCTTCTTCCCTCTTCTCTCTCTCTATCTCTCTCTCTCTCTCTCGCCGTTCCCGCTCCTCTAGTTCTCCCTCCCTCTCTGCTACTCCACCGCCATAATGAGCACGTCATGCATATTCATGGGGTTGCGAGGCGGTGCTCTGCGCTATCGCCAAATAAATAATATCAACACGGGTAAAAAGAGCGGTCTGGTGGAGGAGAGGAAGGGGAGGGGGCAATTGTGGGGCGGTGACGCGGTGCTCGGGTCAAGGCTGTGGCAAATCATCCCCGTCTGCCAACGGCGACCAGACCGCCGCTCTGGGAGAATAAAGCAAGCCATGTGACCTGTCTGCTGTGCCGAGACCCCCCTCCCCCAACAACAATCTGCTCTGCGGAGGTCAGCTCAGTCAACACGGAGGGGGACCTGTCGGACTCCTGGCGATGACCAGGACGCGACAGCGCAGGGCGGGCGTCTCGCGACCCGAGCCATCGTCGTCTCTTATCAGCGTTCTTCTGACTGGACAGTCCATCTCTATTCTGTCTCTCTCTCTCTCTCTCTCTCTCTCTCTCTCACCCTATCTAAACACTCTCTCAAGGACTCACCCCTAGCCTAGTCCTAGCCTATACCTAGGATGTCTCTCTCTCTCTCTCTCTCTCTCTCTCTCTCTCTCTGCTCTTGATTCCTCGGACGGCAACGTACTCTCGTCGCGCGATGCGCGCACTGCAAAGGCATAAGTCGAAATCGCCAGTATATGTATCGCTACGACTCGTGAAAGTGCACTAGAGGCGCGACAATGTGCGGTGCTTCCGCGCCGCGCGTCCAGCCGGGGCCGCGGGGCCGCTGGCAGGGGGGCCGCTGGCAGGGGGGGGGGGGGGGGGCGCCCACACTCCGGACCGCCGCACCTTGACGCCGCCCTCACGACGTGGCGCCGCCACTCCGTCTGGTGGCGGGTGTAATAACATGAAGAATCATGAGCAACTTGGCAACAAAGTTTGCCGGGGCGGCGGGCCAGGCCGCGAGAGCCGCCCCGGGGCGTCGTGCCCGCGGCCAGGCCGCGAACCCCGTACCGCTGCAGCCCGACCCTCTCGACGGCCGCGGCATGAGTGGTGTGAGCAGCACTCGCGCTACATTCGCCGCAAAATCTTTCAAAAATCATTCAAATCCCCATTATCTGAAGTAATTAAAAAAAAAACTTGTTTTCCAGGATAAAATTAAAAGACCATCTATTCCAATCTCCTTCTTGCACTCAGACCGCAAAGACGCACGTCGCACGTCCTTCGGGTCCGCAAAGAAAAGTCCAATTACTGCGGTAGAAACTAATTATAAATTCGTGCTGTCCCATCAGCTGCCACCCCGCCCCGCCCCGCCCCGCCCCCTTACTCGCGGGCCGCGGGCCGGGGACAGGACCGGCAACCTCTCGGTGTCTTCGGCTTATGTCTGCTGGTCGGGCGGCATACGCCTGTTCTTTTCCCCTTCGACTTAACAAGAAAAGTTGGTGGACAGGGAGACCCGAGGAGGCTGGGGGCCGCCTCCAGCCGCCTCCAGCCGCCTCCAGCCGCCTCCAGCGGGACGGAGCAGGACGCATCGGCCTCCTCATTAGACGTGATCAGGGGAGGTCCGAGGGCCACGCGCGCGCACACACGTACACACATACATACACGGACAAACGTATATACACTCATTGCACAAGCGATTTGCAAGGAAAAGATAGGGACCTGACAAGCACGCGGAAGAAGATTACACATTACAGAGGTTTGAAAAATGACAGTATAATTTTAATGCGGCGACTTGTGTCCCGTCCTACTCACCTTGACTACAGCCCGACCCCCATATTATTCGGAGTTCCGACGATTTCTGGCCGTTCCACCGGTTCCACCCCTCCCAGTCGCCCAGCCAACCCCTGACCCGGCGTTATACCTCCTTCGAATTTTGATTGCGCACGGGGAGAGTGGGAAATCTTGTTGGCGTTTGTTATGTGAGCGAAATATGATTTGAAGGTAAACCTACTTTGGCGTGCGGGAGAGAGAGAGAAAACGAGAGAGAGAGAGAAAGGGGGGGGGGGGGGGAGAGAGAGCACGCGCGCGAGAGAGAAGGGAGGGGGAAAGAGGGAGAAGGCTGGGAGGAGGAGATCCCGGCACCGGCGCCCCACCCCAAGAGCCAAGGGCAGGGCAAGTCGGACAAGTGGGGCAGAAAATCACGTCCGCGGGGGGATGGGGAGGGGAGTCTGCTGCGGGGAAGTGTCACGGGTACAAGGACGATCGGGCAAAATGATTTTATGCTTTAAGGCGCCCTGTTTCGGCGCTGCGAAAGCTGCCTGGAGGAGAGGCTGTGCGGCTCCGACCTCCGGCTGCCTGCAGCGGAGGAGAGGATGAGAAAGTCATCGGGACCCGGTTCCCGGCCAGGTCCCAGCCGGGTCCCAGCCAGGTCCCGCAGCCGCGGGTACGACGGGGCAGGCAAGCGGTAAATACGGGTAAAGAAAAGTCATACGCCCCGGCGCGGCCGGCGGCCGCAGCCACAACATCCCCCCCCCCCTCCCACACCCCCACCGTGAAAAATTCTCATCTCCGTTTTCCCTCTCTCTCTCTCCCTCTTTCTCTCTCCCTCCCACCCTCCCTCTCTCTCTCTCTCTCTCTCTCTCTCTCTCTCGCTCTCTCTCTCTCGCACTCCGCAGCATCGTTCCTCCATTCCCCCGCCTTTCCATCACTCAGGAAGGAGATGAGCAGAGATGCCGGTGACATACCAAAAACATGCACGCACACACACGCCCGCACACACACGGTTAATTATTCGGCTCAGGCGTGGTAAGGTTCCGGTAAGCGAGCATTCCCCCCCCCCCTCCCTCCCAGATCCCCTCAGTTTTAACTATGTATGTGGCGGGCTTACGAGAAAAGCGGTTGCATTAAAAAGCAAACAACAGTTAGAAACCGGAGGAAGCGGGCAGCGTGAACGGGGCGCGACGAATTCCGGAAGATCTTTGGGGGCTCGGTCGGTGGCCCGTGGCCCGGGTCGCGTGGCGGCGGGCGAGCGCATCTCAACAGGCCAAAAGAAGGCCATAAATTTTAACAAATAGGAGTCGCAGTTAGGGAAAGTTCCTCAGAACTGGCCTTAAATCTGTGAACACGTTTCGGTCGATTCGCCGCTCGGGCTCCTGTCGGCTCGGCATCGCCACGTCACGCGCCGGCCGGGTGCTCGGCGCACACGGCGCGGGGAAACGGCGCGCGCGCTCGGCGCTCGACGCCAGCACAACGGGACGTATCTCGGTTCGGATTCATATCCTGACTACACGCACTTTGCGCGCGGACGCCGCGGCGGCGCGCCAAACAAGGCGCGAAATAGAAGACGCGGCTCCCTCTCGACCTGCCTCCCTTTCTCCCTCCACCCTCTCAGTCTCTTTCACTCTCTAGCCCCATCTCTCTCTCTCTCTCTCTCTCTCTCTCTCTCTCTCTCTCTCTCTCTCTCTCTCTCTCTCTCTCTCTCTCTCCATCTCTCACACTCACTCTTCCTCGCTCCACACGTGCCCCAATGTCACACGGTGGTAGGGTTCATTTCCCTCCCTCTCATTTTTTCCCTCAGAGGGAGTGATCGTGCACGCGCGCGCGTGTGTGTGTGAGGGGGGGGGGGGGGGGGGATAGCAGCGGGTACCCGCCCGCGCCCCGTTTTATTTTATTTTTCCCGTTCTTCCCGCAGCACGGCTGCCGAGTCCTTGTGTGCTGCCCCGCCCGCTCCGGCAGTTCGTCGCCCGCACGTCCATTTCCTGTCAATTTCTAGCGCGCCTGTCTCCTCCCGGTCACATGACGGCCCTCCTCCTCCGCGCCGTCGTCGTCGAGTCCCTCCCGTCCCACACATCCGCGGCCGGCGGCACTGTCGGACCGCCGCGGGCTTTTCTAAACCACGCGCGCCGCTCGTTTTTGCGCCAAACGCAGCCTCGGGATTAATACCGGTTGCGGCGGTAGGGCGGTGGGGCCGTGCTGGGGGTGCCGTGCCGGGGAGGGCCGCCGGCTGCGGGCCGGGGGCCGGGGGCCCCGCGCCTGGGCTGAGAGGGCGGCCGGCGCGCCCCCCGCCGCGGAGAGGGGTGGGTAGTCCGACTGCGAGAGCAGCTGCGACTGAAGTGCGAGGAAATTGGACTATCATGGCCATTTTCGCATTGTCACCACTGTTTGCGGAGATAGGGCGAGGTCCCGACGGGGCCTCGGCGCGGCTTCTGGTCTGGTCCGGGGGCCCCGGGGCCCCACCGACCCTGTCGGCCCTACCCGCCCTGAGCTGCAGGGCGCGGCGGCTGCCGGTGACGGCGGCACCAGACCCCGGCCTCTTCTGATAACCAGCTGATATTCCGCGTAGATTCAAAGCGCTGCTCGCCAGCGGATGTCGCCGGACTCGACACGGTCACGGTCCCGTCTGATGTGTGTGAGAGGCGCCCGGAGCGCCCGGAGGGTCCCGGAGCCCTGATAAGAGTGATAAGAGTGTGCCGGTCAGCGCCAGAGAGTGTCCCACACAGGGCGCCTGCGAGCGCCAGGGCGGGCCGCCCGCACGACACGCGTGCACGTAGGCACCCGCGGCGGCCTACCCGACAGGCGCCACGCGTGCCCAGCCGCCTCGGAGTACTTGTGCTCGCCCTCCGGAAAGGCTGCTTCACCCGGGGATCTCGAACCCTTATCACGGCCAGTGGCGGCCTGGCTGAGCGAGAGAAAGAGACGGGACGCCCCATTTGGCAACAGCAGTGCGAGAGAGACGCCTTGCCAAGCACGCCCAAGCCCACTCCGACATCCCTCTTGCACTACAGCTGTCAAATGCGGTGACGCCTCTCCCGCACTTATCCAGACCGCCACACTTATTAAAAAAAAGACAGCCCGATATTATTTATTCCTTATCGGACCGAAAAATTACGGAGCGCAGACTGCCGTGTGTCTACGACTGTGGTGGCGGCTCACTCGGGGGCGGTGCGGGGGCGGTGCGGTGGCGGCGGTGGAGGCCATTCCCAGTCGATTAGCAGCCTGGGGGGAGGCCCCCTCCTGCTCGTGGGAGCGGCGCAGAGCGGCGGGGCGGCGTGTTGGACTGGCGAGACATTCTGGAGCGACGTGACGGAAATGTCAAGCCACGGCCAGACGCGCGGGCCCCGGCGCGCCGGCTCCCGCCCGGACAGTGGAGACGGCGGCTATTAAAATAAGTTGGGGAGAGGGGGGGGGGGGGAGGCAGAGACCGCTCGATCCGTCGACACCGACTGCCACGCTGCCGACCGGAGGGGCCGGACGGGTGGCGCCTGCGGGGCTGCGGGGTCAGGCCGCCCGTCCCCAGCGGTCACCGAGAACACGTACTCCGGGAGGTGCGAAAGAAACGAGGGGGAGGAGGTTCGAGTGTTCACGTCTCGGTGGATTTTTTCCCCTGCATTATAATCACAGTGAAAATTAAAGCGCCGGCGGATGTGTGAAGAACAGCTCTTTGGCCAAGCACTCCGCGAGTCTGCACAAGACTCTTAATTATACTTGAGAGCCGTTCCCAATCGCACCGACGGCACAAGCCCCAAGAGATGCCAGCCATCTGAGTGAGGCGTGGGCCACGGCCGGCCACGGCCCTGCCGGGACCACGGTCTCTCGGGGGCGGGGTAGCGCTGCCGCCTGGTGCGTCGCGCAAAGGCCCTCTGTCGGATGGGAAAGGCAACGGAGAACGGCGATTAAATAAAACACCACAAAGAAAGAGGGGACTCCCCGAGAATTGTCTCTTATTGAAGCACCACAAAGTATGCCGCGCCTCCGGAATATGGAAATTAAAAATGACCTCTGTCTATTTTCTTCCTTTTTATCGCCCGGGCTGTCGCTCCGCGCGGCGAGTTCATACAAAAACCGGACCCTTGGATTAAATTGAAAACAAACAGCACAAAGAACTCGTAAAGTAAAGAAGCTTTATAAAAAGGAGAGCGACAGCGCGGGTGGCAGCAGCTTCCGCACGGCAACTTTTCCCTTCCCCTTTTTTTACGCCGCGCATTACCCGTTTTATGTATTTCATGCTCACGCTCACGCGCGCTCACGCACGCCTCCGCGCTGCCGCGCCTACCACGCGGCCACGCGGGAAGCGCACGTCCCGCTGGGTCATTCGGGTGTTGCTGAGGCTCGCAGGTCAGGCCGGGAAAGGGTCACGTCCGAGCCGGGTCGGATGAGGGCGGGGGGGGGGGGGGGGGGACGCAGAGAGTGAGAGGGGAGAGAGAGAGGGAGAGGGGAGAGAGAATGAGAGAGAGAGCGAGGGAGAGAGAAGGGGCAGGGGGAGAAGGGAGAGAGGAGCAGGAAAGAAACACAGAGGGTGAGAAAGAGAGAGACAGAGAGGGGGAGGGTAACGAAAGCATGGGAGAGACTGAGAGAGAGGAAGGGGGGGGGGGGCGATCGGCGTCTCCTACAGGATGAAGACTCTTGCATCTCTGCGACATCAACTCCCCGGAGCCGAGCCGGGCAGGACGCCGGTGCTGGCGCTGGTGGCGCTGCGCCCCCGGCTGCGCCCACTTGCATGTCTGTGCGGGGCCGGGCGCCGAGCCGCTACCGTTACTGCCGCCGCCGCGCGGGGCCGGCTCTATTCAGTTGTAAGTCAACAACGCGGCGGCTCCCATGTTTGGCAAGGCGGCGCGGGGCGGGCGGGAGCGGCTCCAGTGTCCGACTCCACGGCCCTCGCGCTTCAGATGTCGGACGCCGCACAACTCCCCAGCAGTGAGGCGCCGCCCCCCACTGGCGCACCCCGCTGCATCGCACTTCAATATTGTTCCCACACAGATTGTTCTTGTTCCTGTGTGGTAATCGGTGGCGGCGGCACGGCGGCGGTTCCTGGTGGGCGCCGTCTGCGGATCTCTCCGTGGAGAGCGGATCGGAGCGGCGGCGCCGCCACTGAACGTGGTGGGTTCGCGTGAAATCGACAGAAAAGTGACCAATTCAGAAATGGCTGGAGCCCGCCGCCCGGGCCGCGGCGGTGGCGGGCTGCTGAGGCACGCCTGGCCGCCTGCCGCCGCCGCCGCCACTGCTGCCGCCGCCGCCGCCGCCGCCGCCAGGACCTTCATGAAAGGGGCCGCGCCTCTCTGCACTGCCGCTCTCCACTTTACAGGGAGGGCCCGCCGCCGCCGGGGGAAAAAAATGGAACGTTATGTCTGCTCGATTGCACACCTGAAGGAGGAGCTGCGTTATTGGTGCCAAATTGAGGGGACGGAGGCACTCCCCGGCCCTCCCGCGGGCGGGGCACTTACCACCCAGCAATTACGCCAATCGGAAGCCTCGGCGTCCGCGCGAAAATCGGTAAAAGTGCGGTGAGGGAGGCGGCGGAAGATCTGACTGGCTGTCATCTGAGCTGAGAGAGCGCGGCGGAGGAGCCGGCGGATCATGGAGCGATTTCTGGGGCCGGCCACTCGAGGAGGCCACGCGGGCCAACTGCTTGTTGCGGCCGGTGCGGCGGGCGAGGACGCCTCTTCTGGCCGCGCGCGAGGCCCCCTCGCAGTCCTGTTTAGTTTGGAACAAACTTGTCACTGTCGTGCGGCCGCGCGGCCAAAGGTACACAAACCCTGAACCAGGCGGCCGAGACGGGGCGCTGCCGGACCGGCTACCCGGAGACGGCGACGTTTTCATCCTCACTGACGCGAGGCCACGGCCGGAACGAAACGAAGTGAACTTAGGCCTTTTGTCGCTGCCCGAAAGGAAGAGAGTAGAGCACCCAAGATGACGCCTGCTGCGCCGCTAGTCAAATGCGCCCTCTCTCTCTCCATCTCTCTCTCTCTCTTCTGAGACTAATGCCACGCCACACACGCACATCTCATGTAAGTGACTTAAGAATACTGTTTAAGTTGCTCTTGCCTTGCGCCGCAAAAGAGGAAGAGGGGAGGGAGGTGGGGCGGGTGGTAGTGCTAAAAACCACGCAAGTCTTGTTCGCGCGCACAACTACACGTGTGTGAGACAAGTAAAGCGAGAGAGACAAATAGAGAAAGGGGGGGGGGGGGGGCTAGACCTATCTGTGTCGGCGGAGCTGGCAGCGGCCGCAGAGAGGTAAGCCACCCCGAACAGGCAGGGAGCTTCGTAGGGAGCATCACAGGGAGCGCAAAGCGAAGCCCTTTCAGTTCGTCACTCACAGCCGTGGTGTTGGTGGTGGTGGTGGTGGTGGTGGTGGTGGTGGTGGTGGGGGGGGGGGGCGTCTCAACCCCCTTCACAGCAGCCGGGGGCTTTATGAGGAATTCCGTGAATACATTCCACATCGCGCCCCACTTTTATTTTGGGGTCGGCGGCGGGCATTCCTGGCCGACAACTCGGATGCCCCGGGCCGCGGCGTGGCACTCGCTTCACATAACACAAAAACAGAAGCCGCAAGAAAGGAGGAGAGCGCGCCGACTCTCTGGAGTTTGCCTTTGGTGGGCGCGCATAGCGACAGCGGCGTCGGCCTGAGGCCCCGTCATGTACATGTAGTCAAGGGCGATTCCAGAGAATCTATGTGCAGGGTACAACGGCTGTGCAATAGTCCGGAGAGGTACTGCGCTGTAAAAAAATAGTTTTAAGATGACTGATCTAGACATTGTGGAGGCTATTTCAAAACAGTATAAAATGCTGTTTAAGATGGCAAGATCATCGATGATTCGCAATTCTGAAATGACAAACCATTTTGAAATGAATTTTTGGCAGCTTTAGCCATTCCGAAACGGGTTTTATCATTTTAAAATGACTAACCTTTTTCATAGGACAGGGTCAGCCATTTTCATTGGTTAGCAGCACTTGCTACTACAATTACTTTTTTTTCGAGAATACTGTCATGATGGCCCCCTCATCCGCGCTTTCACTGACATAGACTTAAGAATAATCCTTTTGCTGTAATCTTCTAAGAACAAAGTTTTCATTTGTCCATACAATGTTGTTTACCTGGAGTACTTTTTACTAGAGTATTTTTCTTGCTAGGCTGTGGAGCACAGAATCATCCATGGACAAAACTGTCCATTGCGAGGTCCATCGACTTTTTGCGTGTGGACCGGCGTGGGGGCTGTGTTGGTTCGAGAAAACACTTGGGCCTACGAGCGGCCAAACAAACACAAGCCTTATCTTTTCTCTCTCCCCCTCACTCTTTCCCTTTCTCTCAGGGTGAGGCCGCCGCAGCAGCACAGCACTGCCGGACACCCCGAGTGCCGCAGGGTCCACAGGATCCACAGGATCCAATGAAACGTGCCGGTGGAACAAGCTGCGACAGGGCGGGGTCATGTTTATGGAACGGACCGCGTCCGAGGCGTCGGGGAGAGCCCTCGGTAGGGCGGTGAGGCCCCCGGCCCGCGTCCCGAAATGACAGCGCCTGGAGATGGCACGGGATGAGGGGGACTCGGCCGCCCTGTGCGAGAAATTTCCCTCCACTGCGAGCGTCCGCGGCGAAAGTGGGCCGGTGGGGGAAATTAAGCTCCTCGCTGGCGGCCCGGCGGGGGGTCCCCCGGCCTCCCTGAGCAGGGAACAGCTCAGGCCAGCCAACCATTCGGAAACCTCGCAGGGCGGCAGCCTGTTCCCGTTCCAAGTGTGCGCACAGGGGTCGTCACAGAGCAAGAGAGAGAGAGAGAGAGAGAGAGAGAGAGAGAGAGATGGTAGTAATCACTTGTCGCTTCCCGGATGTATCCAATTATGACGCGAAAATGGGGCGAAAATTCAATTTATTACACGGAACAACGCGAACATTAAGAAGCGCGCGATCTGGACAAACGCAGGCAATGAGTGGCCCGGCTACACAGCAGCAGCCGCGCGGAGCTGCGCGGAGGGGTGGGCGGCAACAACTGCAGAGGCGGGGGCGGCACTGTCTTCCAGGATTAATCAGAGCTGGAGGAGTGGCTGGGAGGGGATTAAATTGTCCGATGATGCGATCCGGCCATTTACTCCGGGCTCTGCGAAACGAGTCACACCAGAGGAATAAGTCACCCACCAGAAGTAGTTCTGATTTTACAAAAACATACTCCGAGAATATCGGATCGCACTCCTCCGGACGCAGCCCGGACCCCGCTGGCCACCGCCGTGCCGCGGCCGAGCGCTGCGGCCGCCGGGGATTGTGAAATGGAGAGGAAACAGAAGGTCAAGGGCTCTCGGCCGCGTGCCAAAGGGGGGACGCTTTCGTTTGCTGTTTTTCTTTCTTTTTCCGCGAGGGGGAGGGCAGATGAGCTGACACGTGAGCGAGCGCCTGACCGCCCAGCCAGCATCCCCCCCCCCCCCTCCCCAGCAGCCGGCCACCACAGTAAACGTTCACTAACACTGTTAAAAAATAGTACGGAAAATAAGCACGGAACAGCCCGAAGATTTTTTGCCCGGAACTGTCCGCTACGTTTTGGGAGGGACAGTCCGTTACGGAACGGTTTGTGTTCAGGAGTACGGATCGACGGTTACGGACGTTACATCATTTTGGCCGACAAATTAGTAACTTTCGAAAATATGCGTCAAAAAGTACGGAACATTCCGTGGCAGAACTTTCCGTGTTTGTCAAATACGGACATCACCGTTACGGAGCGGTCCGTAGGCTGAAAATACGGACTGTTCCGTATGTTCTCCGTACTCGGGGTACGGAATTATTAACAGTGAATGTTCGGATTACTAGATTGGACGCCGCGGTATGATAACACGTACACGTCGGCACCGCCTTGCCACCGTGTTGTGCCATTACTTTCTTTCCCTTTCACTTTCCGTCATTTTCTTCTTCTTTCCTTTCTGCCCTCCCTCTTTTTCTAAAATCCGTAGTTCACATTTATCTCACGCGGGAGCAAAATGGGTCACGCCGAGGATGCAAAACAACGCGTAATAAAAATCCCCTCCCCCCCCCCCCCGCCCCTTCTCCTTTCCCTTTTTTCAGGAAACGATAACGCGCCGCTCCGCGCTCTCCCTGGGCTTGGCTTGGTAGCTGAGCTAGAGAGAAAAAAGTATATATATAGCGAGGGAGAGACAGCTAGAGAGTCGGGTGAGAGAGAGAGATTGGGGGGGGGGGGAGGGAAAGCTAGGAAGAGGTGAGGTAGCAAAGGAGGGTGGGTGGTAGTGATGAAGTAGGGGTCGAGCATAGCCTCAAGGGGCGAAAGGGGGGAGGGGGCACACGTACTGCTAGACGAGGCAGAGTGGGAGTGGGGAGGAGGGGAGAGGGAGAGGAGGGAGAGGGAGAGGAGGGAGAGGGAGAGGAGGGAGAGGGAGAGGGAGAGGGAGAGGAGGGTGAGGGAGAGGGAGAGGAGGGAGAGGGAGAGGAGGGAGGGGGAGGGGGGAGGCACACTCTCTGCACACACACACAAGCTGCAAATTGCAATTAAAGAGGCAGCAAGGGAGTAATAACGAATCGCACCGCCGAGCCTGCAGCACGGGGGAGGGGAGGGGGAGGGGAGGGGGAGGCAGAACAGTGGGAGGTAGGGGAGGACTTTGTTGGGCGCGCTGGACGCGTTCACATCGTCACGGCGGCGACGTGTTGCTGTATCCTTCTCTTTTCCGCCCCCTTCTCCCTCCCTTCTCTCTCTCTCTCTCCCTCTCTCTCTACCCCTCTCTCTCTCTCTCTCTCTCTCTCTCTCTCTCTCTCTCTCTCTCTTTCTTCATTGCAGCTCAGCGTTTTTCCGACACGCGATTCATGCCGTTCGATATAAATATATATTGCAGGAAATGTGTCATGTATGCGATGCAATTATAACGGCTGGACATAAAAAACAGCCTTCGTATCGTCGAGGGGCGCTGAAAGGCAGCGCGAAGGGATGGAATAAAACTGGGTAGCTTTGGAAAATTACGCACAGGGAAAAAAAGAAAATGAAAAAGTTCAAAAATTTCGATAATCTGCAGCTTTTGCGTCATTTCTTTGTTTTCTTTTTTTGTCGCAGAAAGCGGAGAGTGAGAAAATCTCAGGGTGAAATGCTTGTGGCTGCGTACGTTCTGCTTCCGGCCGCTGTGCGCCTGGCCGCGCCTGGCCGCGCCCCTCCCCAGCAGCCGGGCTGATACACCACACCGCCTATTCGCTGGCCGTTTCCGAAGCGACAAAACCACCGTTTTGCAGTTACCACTTTACGGGCACGGCTATTGGCTATAAAGGCGACGGCGGTAAGCAAACCAAAGGGGAGCGAGAGAGAAAGAAGAGTGCGAGGGAGAGAAGAAAACGGGAACGACTGGGCGGGTAGGACGACCTGAAAGCATCAAAACGGAGGGGGGGGGGCGGGGGTGAAATTACCCACATTCAGTGCAGCGCGCGCCGCGTTCGAAAGAGCGCCCCGGGAAATTTATACCGTTCCACATTTCGTTGTCATTTATCATGCGGAAAACTGGGACGCGCGGGTGCTGGGGAAAGTGAAAACAAGGGGCGGGGCGGAGGGGTGGCACAAACGAAACAGACTAAAAAGTTACGGGGTACGGCAGAAGCGAGAAGTGGGTGGGAGTGGGAGGAGGGGGCGCATGGGCGAAGGGTGTGCGGTGGGAGAGTGGGGAGGGAGAGGGTGGAATAGGGTGGGGGGCAATGGGCGAGGGGTGTGCGGTGGGAGGTGGGTCGCTGATGACGATGGCACCACTAATGACGGAGATTCCCAAAGAATGGTCGGTGGGCCCGACAGCCCTCTCAGCAGGGAGGGGCGGGGAGGCGGCCGCTCGGGCTCAGCCCGCTGACCCGCAGACCACTCGCGGCGCCGATGAGTAAACATTGCTTATTTAACGTCTCCCGTCGGCACGGCGGGGCCGCACCGAGTCGTTTCCTGTAGTTTATTTTCCAGGCGGGTTTGTATCTGTGCGACAGGCGAGCGCCCTTCCTTGCTCGCACTCTAAGTTTCTTTCTCTCAGTTTTCTTTTTCCTCTCTCTCTCTCTCTCTCTCTCTCTCTCTTTCTCTTTAAGATTTTCACAGCTAACATAGAACAGTGCAAAACCCGAGGGTCGATCAGCCGCAGTTTCTCACCGCGCACGGGAGTATATAAGGAGAAGTGGTGTCCCCTCGCGTCCACCGTCCAGCCGGCAGCTCGGCACCCCCTGCAGCCGCCTCCTCCCCCTCCACCCGTCTCTCTCCGGGTCGTACCTCAGACCGTAAAATTTACGGCTGCTGTCTCATGCGTTAAACAACGCCCTGCCCGTCGTTTTATTGCTGATTTTTCGCATGCGGCAGCGGTGGCGGACGCGGCGGCGGCGATGGAGTAGCGTCCACGTTGCACATTCAATCGCTTTGCCACTTTTGTCACGAATGATCCGCGACATCTCTGCACGTCTTTGACGCGGAGTTCGCAGTTGACACGGGCACGGCTGACGTTAGTGCTCTCTTATCTATCACCTATTTTTGCCCCTTTTTTGCCCATTAAGCTATTCCTCGTTTCTCGCAGAACACCAACGGGCCACCACGTACACCATCCGTGACTGCTGCTGCAAGATATTCTGCACCCATAACCCTCTGTATTTTTCGCGTCTGCAGGAGGAAGGGAGCGAGAAGGAGAGGGACACGGAGCAGGGGTGCCCCGGTCCCGAGCGCGCAGCCCGCACGGTTCGAGCGTGACTTCCGCAAATGCACCTGATCAGTGTGACTCGAGAGAGGAGAGGAGTCGAGTCGGGGCCGAGGTTGGGAGTGTCTCCGATGCGCCGCCGCCGCGCCCGGCACGGCGCGGCACAGCACGGCCAGTCCGACTCGGTCAAATTGCATTTCGTGTCTCCGGCGCACCATACGCGGCTCCGCGGCCTGCTGCGCTGCTGCGCTCTGCAGGCTGCAGTGCTGCCTCGCGCCCCATAGCACCCAGAAAAATGGATGCTTGATTTTACTGACACTTGGTTTTGTCTAGTAAAATTTGCCTGACTTTAGTAAAATTTAATTGATTCATGTAAATTGTATTTGGCTGAAGTAAAATTTACTTGTGAGAACCAAGTACATGCAGTTTGAGACCAAAATATTGTGAATTTTGTCACAAATGTGGTAATGACTGACACAAAACCAAGGAGATGGTCGGCACGACCGTTTTGTAGATCTGGTGCACCAGAAACAACAAGTAGTGCTGCCGGGAGCAGAACTCAATTACTCCAACAAGTCGCGCCGTCCTGCTGGCGATTAGCGGGGTGCAGCCGTGAGTGAGCGGCCGGCCGGCGCGGCGCGGGGCTGACGGGGCTGACGGGGCTGACGCCCGCTAGTTTGCATGTCGATCTGCCGCCCGGCTGCCAAACTTGAACGCAGCGCGGATTATCGCGTCCCCTGCCGCGGCCTGCCGTCCCGACCGTCGCGTCCCAGGCTTGACCTACTCCGCGCCGCTCTCTGCGTGTTTAGCTAACCTCCAGCCAACCCAGCCGGTCGGGCCTAGCTGTTGGATTTCAACTTGTCCCCTCTCCCTCCACCAAGTTTGCTTGTCTCTTCATCATGTTTGACTTGGGCCTGACTTTGGGCTTGCAGAGAGTGTATTCAACTCTGTCGCGCAATATAACTGCCGCCATCGTTTTGACAGGGCCATGTTTTTTTACCCCCTCCCCTCCCAATCCCCTCCCAATCCCCCTCCTTTCTCTCCCTCTCTCTCTCTCTCTCCCTTCCGTCTCTCTCGCTCTCTCAGGTTTCTCTTATCCGGACCGGGAGGCGGCGAGAAGAGGGATGGAACATTCGGCGAAATTGAATCGCTCGGCAGCAGGGCACAATTGTTTGTCGTAATAACTTCTTGCTGTTCTCTGTTTCTTCTTTATTTATTTGTGACGGCCGCTGGCCGCGCGGCTGCTTTATGGGGGCGGAAATACTCCGCGCGCTGTGGGCCGCGTGCGGGGTATGGCAAGCGAGCCCCTCCCCCACGCACCCCGCGGCCAGCCGGACTCCGGTAGGCCGCAGCCGAGCCGCAGCCGAGCCGCAGCCACCGCGCGGCCACTCCGCGGCCCACTTCTGCCAGCCCACGCACTCGCCTCCTCAAGTCTCCTCAACTTTGACCGTCTTTTGTCAGTCGTCACGGCCGAACGTCTCGAGCCTTCTTCCCGTAGACCTCGTCTCTTGAATCTCCCCGGACGGCCAGCGCGAGTACGATTTCGGTAGCAGCGCAGCAGCCGGTCCTCGGAGTGGAGGCCGAGCCTGGGCCGCCCCCTCCCCTCCCCTCAAACCCCACTTTTAAGCAGAGCGTGACAACGCGCCAGTTTATTTGGCCAAAGTGCCTCTTGGGCCTTCGCCCCCCTCCCCTCTCTCCCTCCTTTCCTCACTCTGCCACTCTCTCTCTCCCCCTCTCTCTCTCTCTGTCCTTTACGCCAAGCCCTCCAATAAAATCGAAGCGCTGCGACATTCCAGCAGCAGCAGCGAGTTTGACAGCGCGGCACTGACGCCTAGTCTTCCTCCTCTATCTTATGCTAGTAATTCCAATCCAGAGGCGAAAAAGTTTTATTCGAGATGCGTCCGCTTTCCTTTTTTTTCCGGCTTAAACTTCTTTTCTGTTCCACAACGCATCTTGCCTTCTGCCACATCTCTGTCTCTGTCTGCCCCTCTGCCCGTCTCTCTTCGCGTCTCCATCTCTCCCTTCACATCTCTCTCTTCCTATCTCTCTTCCTCTCTCCTTCCCAGTCTACCCCCGCTCTCTTCTCTCCCTCGTTCCTTTGATGTCGTCCTTTTGATTCCGGCTAAAGATGAAACTGCCCAACGCCAAAACTCCTTGTCGTCGTCCGGCACTGTGGGAGCAGGTCCAGGAGGCGAGGGGTGGGGGAGGGTAGATGGGAGAGGAAGGGACAGGGGAGGGCGGGGCGGGCACGAGGGCGAAAGGCGCTCAGTGTGCGCAGCGCAGCTACTAGGATAGGTTCCAAAATTTAATATACGGGAGGTTTAATTTGATTATTTCGTGCTGATGGCGTCGCCGTCGTCAGGTTGGCCGCTTTTGAAAGGGCAGCAGACGCAGCGGCGGCGGCAGCAGCGGCGGCGGCAGTAGCGGCAGCGGTGGTGGCGGTGACTTCCCGGTCCACGAGAGGAGCGGCCCGCCGCCGGACTGAGCGCGACCGCAAGACCCGCCTAACTCTTGCCGGGCGCGAGGCCAGAAGCGTCGCGGCGTTTGGACTCTCGCCCGCTCGGAGCTCGGCTCTCCCATTGGTATCGTCATTGGCGAGTCCGAGAGAGGCTCGGCCGGGCAGCGGGGCCTCCGGGGAGGATTAGGGGGCGGCGGGGGCGGCGGTGCTCGGCAAACAACTTACACACACAGCGACGACGGGCGTGCCCTCCTAGTCACAGAGACGGTATCTCACCTGCACACCGAGAAAAACACCAAGGGATTAGTTCAGTTTGTGACATATCTTTGAACTATTTCTTTCTTCTCTTTTGTTTTGTGGTTGGTGGGCTGGTGGGCGGTTTGAGGTTGGTAACGAGGGGTTACACGAACAACCAATTCCGAAAATGAATGTGGGTCGATTCCGACACATGTGTGGTTTGACAACGCTACACATTCACAGACATTGGGAGAAAAATATTATGAGGAATGAATGGACTGGCGGTGCGCAGCCGATAAAGTCAAGAAAAGGGGGAGGGGGAGAGGAGGCGGCGGGGGATTTTTATTGACACAAAACCCAATCACAGCCGTGCGCGGGGGCGGGGTGTGTGCCTATCCACCTGTACAGGCCATCCAGAGCCGTCGAAGTGCCGGCGGCCGTAAGGCGGTTACGTCAAACGGTGTTTGCACATGCGCTACCCCGGCCGGGCTCCGGCGGGGATATTCGGAGCAACTTTTAGTCGCAAAAAAAAGCACGGCGACCAGTCGTTTCTGCCCGCAGAGAGCGTCGGACGTCTGCCAAAAAAGTGCAAATTATTCAGACTCGAGACGAGTCCCAGATGTCCGCCGCGACCCGGCCTCTGCTACTCAGCATCGCGCCGAAATTGATCTGCAAATCGAATTAATGCCTTTGATTTCAAGGCGAATTGTGGAGTGGCGCTGGCTGCCTCCCCCCCCCCCCCCCCCCCCGAAAGGGCGTCTCCCCTCACTCTCTCCAACGCTCCCCGCACAGCCCCCCCCCCTCCTTTTCCCTCAAAATAATTATGAATCATAAGGATTGGCTGCGCGGCGGCCGGCAGACGTCTGCCGGGACCAATCAGTATCGGAACACTCGGAGAGGCCACTCCGCAGGCCCTCCGCATCTTCCGCCGGAGCTCTGCCAGCAGGCCGGCGGGAGCACCGCGACACCGAAGGCTTCCTGAGAATTAATTTCTTTTCAAGGCGCGCACTCCCGCAGGGGCGGCGGGGAAAGCAGTGCGGCGCGAGGCCGAGCGAGGGTCAAACTACTAGCAGGACTCTCCGAGCAGCGGAGCAGCGGAGGCAGACAAAAAGGCAGGAAGCTGGAGTTGAACCAAGTATGCCACTCCCGGCCGAGCGGGCGAGTGAGGGAGAGAGAGAGAGAGAGGGAGGTAAGTGAGGGAGAGAGGGAGAGGAAGAAGGGTGGGCTCGGTGGAGGAGGAGGCTTCACAGAGAGCCGCAGAGTGCTACCAATTTGGAACAAGTTTGAGCGGGAGGAAGGAGGGGGTGAGGATGCTGCGCTTGCGATGGGGAGGTGGGAGAAAGATGGATAGATGTGGCGGTCAGACAGTGCGAGCGAGGAATAATGAGCAGGGGTTGGTCCGTGCCAACGGGGAAAGCATGAGGTGGTCACTGCTGGGAACAATAAAAAGCGCTAAAGGTATAGCGGTCATCTGGTCGAGTTGGAGGGGGGAGAAGGGCAACCTGAGGACACGCACGAAATAGAGAGAGAGAGAGAGAGAGAGAGAGAGAGAGAGAGAGAGAGAGAGAGAGAAGATAGACAGTGCGGACAATGGGAAGAGGAGGAGGGCACAAAGATTGGGGGCAGAATACGGATGTGGCAGAGGAAGTTGGACGGACAGGATGAAGGGGGATAAAGAAGGGACGGAAGTTGAGGTGGCGCAGCGCCCTGAGGAGAGGGGGCGGGGAGGTGTAGTGTTGGCCGGCCTGACAGCCGCATGTGGGCACAATGGGTCACGCCGCGCTGAATAGGAAGGCGCTGGACAGCGTTTGGGAAGGCCTCCCCCCACCCCTTCCCCTCCCCGCAGCTCGGCACTACTTGTGCTCACGCTGCTCTGCTATTCACGCACCGCAACTCCCTTTCTCACTCGCACGCACAACAAACTGGTACCCGGCGCCTCTAATCTCCTCCACGTGGGGACCGAAGAGAACCCAGAAGGGGAGGAGATGAGCGAGAAAGAGTAAGAGAGAGAGAGAGAGAGAGAGAGAGAGAGGTGGGGGGGGGGGGGGGGAGGGATGGAGACAGAGCTCCGCAAGCTTGTGTTCCTTAGGACGGTAGGAAGCGTACGTGCTTGTTTTTGTAGGGCACAAGTTTGCATTCAATCCCCGCAGTGGCAGCTCTATCTTTGTCCTCTGTCTCTGTTAGTCTGTCTCTGTCTGTCTGTCTGTCTCTGTCTGTCTGTCTCTCTCTCTCTCACCCTTTCTCTCTCTCTCTCTCTCTCTTTCTATCTCTTTCTCTCGCTCGTCCGCTCGCTTCGTCCCTCCCCTCTTGATGCTGTTGTTTCCGAACTTTGCGTCAATTCGCAAAACATTCCTCTCCCCCGTTCGGGCATCACGGCACGGTGCACGGACTAACTTTGGCGCGCGGGACGGAGAAGAAAGAAGTAATTTCTGGCTCCGCAGTCCCGTGCAAACGTTCGGAAGGTCGCGTGTCTGGCGTTACGTGGTTTGTGAACGGCGCAGCTGGCAGTGGAAGACCTTGACCCTTCGCGGGGGAACAAGGAGCACTGTGAATGCACAGTCAAGACCGTCACGAGGGAAGGCACAGTCGATAACACGGATGAAAATTGGATCGCGGTATTTCCCCTTCATGCACGCGAAGAAAATGTGCGCCAGACAGTGCTGACACTTTTATCTGCATGCGGTGGTGCAAATATTTTGCTCCGGCGCTACGTAGGTTTGGTGAGTACGCCTCTTCATGCACTCCATAGTCTTTAGTTTAGGTACGGCGCTAAAAAGTCTATACTGCTAAAAGCATTTGCACGGGAGCTGCCACACATTTTTTTTTCGTCGCTGCAGCTGCGGGTACTCCTGTTCGCGTCGCCACCACGGCCTGCAGGCCGCGGGCGGGGTGAGCGTGGAGAAAGGAGTCCTGTTGGGAACAATGTGGCTGAAATTAGGCCGCGCTGCTTACAGGCACAGCAAGCAGTGTGCTCCCCGAGCTGCCCCCGCTGCTCCGCCGCCACCGCCGCTCGACCTGAGAAGGTCGATAGAGGCGGCGCGGAGGGCGGACTCGGCTAAGTCTCGCCTCCAATCGCCCTCTCTCTCTTGCTCCCTGGGTCTCTCCGCTCCTACCAACGCGTTCGCCCTGCCCTCCCCGCCCTGTGTGGGCCGGAGCAGGGCCTCATTTCTTTCGTGCCCCCACGCCGAGCGGGTTGCGCGGGCCGGTTGGAGGCCGCCGGGGCAGCGGGGCCTGCCGGAGCCTGCCAGAGGCGGCGCGGCAACCCGACTCACTTTTGTTTCAGAGTGGTGCCGCGGCCGCCCCGCTGCCTCCGGCAACTACGGGACGCAAAAGAGGTCTCTTTGTGCGGAATGTCATGGCAGTAACGGCTACTTTTTCTCACGTAGTCGAGCCCTCGCCCTTTGCGGGGCGTACAAACGGGATTGGGGTTCATTTCCACATTTTTTCCCTCCGCTCTCCACGTTAGGGGTGCCGGCGGCCGAACTCTCTCCGGTGGGCCGATCGCGCTCGAAGGGCCGCGGCGCTCGCGTGACCGCCGGCCGTAGGAAGCGCTGCCGGCCGCGCGCGGTGCGCTCTGTCTTCCTCATTGCCAAGTCAGCGCGGGGCCGTCCGGGGCGGAGCCGGCGGCCGCGGGTCCGGCCGGGCCCGGGGCCCTGACCTTCTCCACGGCGGGGGCGGCGTCACGCACAGACTTAACCAGTGCTAAGCATGCCAAGCATGATAGCAGTGCGCGCAGCTGCTTCTGTCCTCGGTCGCTGGCGCCGCCTGCGATGCCCGGGGTAGGCAGTCCCGCCGGCCGCGGCTGCTCTGCGGGCTGGCCTACCACGCGGGCGCCTCCCGCCGCCCGGAGCCGCGCCGGGAACACCTCACGCCTTGACACTTATGTTCACGGTAGCGAGAACATGTGGAGCGCGGCGGGTTGAGATTCCAACGGCCGAGCGTCGGGGAAAATCCGGCTCAGGGAAGTCGTCGCAGGCTTGAATCCGCAGGCGGAGACCCGGAAACTCTGTGCGCGCGGCCTCCATCCGTTACTTGCCGTTACAGCCAAACTGTTCAAAGTTTTAGGGGGCTCGGCCGGCGCGTGGCGCTGCAGCGGGCGGGGAGCGGGCACGGAGCGGGCACGGCCGGGCCTCAGCCGTTGTTGAGTTATCGCGATGACAGCGGGCCCAGTGCGACCCGTGCCACGCGTATGGCTCAGATTTACTGCGGGAGACGGCGAAAATGGGGCACGAAAAATTGTAGACCAGTCCGTTGTGGATAGCTTCGGTTGCCTTTGGTCACCTCTGGCTACCATCGGTTGCCCCTGGTTACATTCAGTTACCTAGGTGACGCTCGATAGGTTAATTTCGTATGCGTTAAGGTGATGTCCCTGTCAGGTTGCTCTCTCTCTCTCTCTCTCTCTCTCTCTCTCTCTCTCTCTCTCTCTCTCTCTCTCTCCCTCTCGCCCTCGCGTCCCTCGTCCCTTGCCCTTCAACCGCCCGCCCCATTCTGTCCGGCTTCCGCAGGGTGGTGGGAGCGGCGATATCTATTTGGCATTGACGTGCGGCCCCCGCCGAGGGGGGCCGCGCCTCGGGAAAACAACACCATCAGCGTGCTGTCTTTATTACTCGGGCATTTCGCTGACCTGGAGACTTTTAATCCTTTTTATACTCTCTGCACCCAGACGACCGCGCGGCGTGGCGCCGTGCTTCATTAGTGTGTGTGTGTGTGTGTGTGTGTGTGTGTGTGTGTTTGAGCGCGCTGTACAGTGCGGCGCCGCCGGTAGTGGCAACACCCACAAGCAAATGAAACTGTCTGCTGAAAGCATCATCAAGAGCCTTGAGGCTAGTGGGGCGGCGCTGCAGTCGTTCGCACACACACACACACACACACACACACACACAGACCGACAAACGAGAATCATACACACAACATGCATCGTCTTCAGCCCAGCTGATGCCCACATGGAACAGAACACACACACAACACAAAGAGTGGACAGTCCGTGGCCGCTGTGGTGCGGCCAGGGCGTGCTACGGCACAGCAATGTGTTGTGTGTTTGCTCTACTCCAACAGAGGAGGAAAGAGAGAGAGTGAGAGAAAAAGAGGGTGAAGAGAGGAGGGTGGATTGACAGAGAGAGAGAGAGAGAGAGAGAGAGAGGGAGAGAGAGAGAGAAAGGGGGGGGGGGCTGTCGAGTGTTGGCGCACACCCCCTGTGCGCTCTGCGAGGTTACAGCTACCACATATAAGTCGCTGATGAGTGCGGATGTTGTTGGTCTTGTGTATGTGTGCACGCTAACGCACGAGTTGCGGGAACATTTTCCGGTCGTCCGATTGCGAAGCGAAGAGAGAGAGAGAGAGAGAGGGAGAGAGAGAGAGCGAGAGACAGACAGACAGAGAGAGATAGGGGAGGAGGAGGAGGCCTCTACGTCTCTGAGAATGGACACTGGACCATGGGAAAGTAAGTTCTTCTTCGGCCTCAACAGAATACGCCGAGCCAGGCTCTAGCCATCCCCTACCTCCCAAAAAAGGGAAAACGTCAGAGTTTTTGTGTGTACCTTGCTAAAGCTCCACATTCATCCCCTTCATTCCGTATAAAAGTGCGGCCGCTGTCCAGGGAATGCTTTTGCCCTTTCGACGTATCGTTTGCGAATTCGGAGGCAAGCCGGCCATTCTCATCCCCCGTTACAGCACCCCCACCCCCTCTCTCCCACCCCCTCTCCCACATTTGTCCTTGGCCCACCCCGCGCCCCTCTACCCACCCGCTGCGCCCGCTGGCCCAGCGCCACGTCCCAGTTCCCAAACTGCACAAGGTCGTAAAATCTGTTATATATATGTATATATGACGGTGGTATGGGAAGGCGGGGGGTAGGGGATGAGGGGGCACGGATGACAGGGGTAGGAGAGTGGCGGTGGGGAGTGGGGGACACAGAGCGTAGCGTTCTCTGCCCGCTCAGCGCCGCGGCGGCCCCTCTGCTGGCCCGGCGCACGGCGAGAGAGCAGGCGGCAAGGAAAAGCCAGCGGACACATCCGAAGCAAAGTCGTGAGGACTATGTTGGGTTCCTTTTCCGTCAGCGTCTTCGCAGCGGCCGCCTAGGTCCGTTACTTTTGATTATTTTGGCACAATCCCGTGCTCGCAGCGCTGGCGTAGTGTTGGCGCGGGTCTGGACCGGGGGCGCACCCGGCGGTGCAGTTTGTCTGAGCGTAAAGCACATGTGAGCGACACACGCGCGCACGCACACGCACGCAGCCGTATCCCCGAGGCCTGAGCGAGCTCATGAGCTCGCAGAATAAGCCTCTGCGACGGCTTTGCCGCTCTGCCCCGCCACGCCCCGCCCCGCTGCAGACTACAAGGCGGCTTTATCGCGCCATAACAATCTTATCAAGCCGCCCCCCACCACCACCGCGGCAGCAGGCAGGGGCGGGCGGGGGGGGGGGGGGGGGGGGGAGGGGGGGGGGGGGGGGGGGGGGCTCGTGTGTTCGGGTCCAGACGACGCGTCACGCCATCCCTTCTCGCCCTGCCGGCCCTGCCTGCCCTGCCCTGCCCGGCCCTGCCCGGCCCTGCCCGGCCCTGCTGTGCTGTACCCCGGACGGGGCGCCGCTGCTACTACACTCCCCCTGCCGCGTTGGACCCGACAAATTTATTCGCAAAAGGACGATAGCAGTAAAGCGCCGAGCGCGAAAACGAAAACAAATTGAGGCGACGGCGATACATCGACGCGGCGCGCGCGGCGGCGGCGTAAGGCCCCCTCGCAGTGACTGTCTCCCGAGCCCAGCCGGCCCGATGTGGGGGGGTCCTCGCCGCACTTGAGGGCGGCTCGGTAACAAGTCGACAGTCAGGCACTGCCGCCGCGGCGCAGCGCGATGCTGGTTGACTCGACGGGTTCTCAGTGGTGGGCGCTGTGAGATATCCCTGTCGAAATTTATTGGTCATTTTTTAAGATTGAAAGGCTTAGAAGCTTGGAAAGACCTACATGAGAGTTATTTGAAAACACTGCCGAAAGACGATTCACACAGGCAACAGAAATTCAAAATTTTTAACTTTGAGAAAAGTAATGAAAATACTGGTGAGCAATTCAAAGATTATGTACTAGAAAATTCTCCCTATAAATTCTTGAGAGTCTTCCGAAAATAAACAGGCGCCCGGAAATGTCTGCATGCGCTGCTTCGGCAGGATTTCATACGGAGTGCATAACTGCACAGCGCTGTCTGCCGCCGCTGCCGCCGCGGCTCCCAGCAGACGGGATCTACGCCGAAATCGATTTGGCGCGCGGGAGGCGGAGGCAGGGGAGGGGGTGGGGAGGGGGCGGGGAGGGGCTGCCGGTGACGTAGGGGAACGGACATAGGAATGTCCCCGGCAGCCGGCGGCCCCGCTCACCCCACCGCGCCGACCCACCCTAACCGAGCCCTAACCGTGCCGCGGCGCACCGCGCGCGTGCCGGCTGCGTGTCGTGCGCGCGGCGTGCGCGTGCCATGCCGTGCCGTGCGCGTGGGGGGGTAGTGCCGCCGTCGAGACGCCGTGCTGGAGAGACCCCGGCGGCGTGCCGTTAGTGCAGCGGGCGGCGGTGGCGCCACCGCGCGCACGACTGCAGCCACTCGAACTACTCCGGGCCGGGCCCGCGCCGCGCCCGCGCCGCGCCGGCTCCAGCGCCTTTACCGCCCTCCTTGTCCTACTCACGCCATCCGCAGGCGGCACCGCTCGCGCACGCGTCCACGTACCTGTCGGCACAAAACAACAAGAGGTCAGCGCACGGCCGCGAAAGTTGAGTACATGACCGCAAACACTGAAACCCCGCCCAAGTCGGCTATCAGACAGGGCTGCCTGCTAGAGAAAGCGATCTGCTTGCCAAAATCCTATGGCGGAATTTTTACCCACAATGCAGCAAAATTCACACCTTCCTGCAAGGCCCACTGATTCCCATTCCGTTCCAGCCACACGTGCCATGTGCCCACGCATGCGCTCATGTTTATGTCTGTGTGTGTGAGTCGTGTGTGTGTGTGCAACAAAAGTCGCGGGCGGCAGAATAAACCCCGCGAGCTGTTTACAGCGGCACACGCATACGCGGGCTCGCATAAGGGGGGCGGCAATGCTGACCACACGTTTGGGCGCCGCCCGGAAGTAGCCCCGTCCCACACACACACACACACACACACACACACACACACACACATAACGAGCAGGAAGGGTTGACACAGCACAACACACACGCGCGCGCCGGCCGGGACAGATGCTGGCACGTACGAACCAGACCGCGGTTCTCGTTCGCCCGGAGGTAAACGAGGTTACAGCGGGGGGAGGATTGCGGGGGTTTGTGGACAGGGGAGTCGGGGGCGGGGAGGCAATCGCGGGGACCCTCGGCGACTCACGCGGCCGCCGCGCCTCAGACCGGGCCACCGAGGGTCCTATCCCAACAGACCGCACCGCCCCGCGCCGCACCGCGGGTGGGGAGGGCGATGGGTCGGGCTGCAAGGGGTCGGACGCGAGGTCGACCGCAAGCCCGGCCTCCGGCTGTGCCCCGGCTGTGCCCTGGCTGTCCTCCGGGCCGGCCGCCGCTGGCCCACCAGCTGCCGCCAGCTCCGGCACCCTCCGCTCCGCCCCTCCAGCCCAGCCTAGAGGAGGCACGGCGAACACTTTCGGCCACGCCCATATACACCGTGTCAAAATCAGATCGATCAATCAGAAATTCACTGTAAAAATATTTGTCGCTACTTTACGACAATCCTCCGGCTGGATCTGGTAGATGGATAAATTGTGCTGGTCCCGGCCACACGCGCGCGCGTGCGCGAGAGAGAGAGAGAGAGAGAGAGAGAGAGAGAGAGAGAGAGAGGGAGAGAGAGGAGTAAGAGAGAGGGGGGCAGGTGGAGATAGGGTCGCGGGCCTGCCCACCTTTGCCTCGACACGGCACCGACACGCACGTCTCATTTTCTCCACGGACTGTAATTGGGCTGAAGACCTCGGGGGTCACGTGGCCGCCCGCCGCGGATACAACCCGGAGTCTCCGGGGACGAATAAATTGCTTTCCAAATGCAAGCGGGGCGATAAATCCCACGGTGAGCGGCATAGCGTCTCGCCTGCGCGCGCAGCGCCGCTGCCGCCGCAGCCATTTGTATCTGTCATCTAGCTCGCTCTCCCGCCACCCTTCTCTCTCTCTCTCTCTCTCTCTCTCTCTCTCTCTCTCCCTCTCTCTCTCTCGTTGGAGAGGTAATCACGGTCACACATTGCTCGACGGTGTGTGTGTCCGTTCCCGCCCCACGGCACCGCAGACGCCGCCGGAGTGTTCCGGCGGTCGGCTCACGGCCAAGTTCACCGGCTCATCGACCTGCCCGCCGGGCTGCCTATCGGGATTAAGTTGGACCGGGGATGTGGTGTGTGTGTGGGGGGGGGGGGGCAGAGCCGAAGTGCCCACAGACGGGAGCAGCCATGCCTCTTTGCGGCGTAACGATTCTCCTTCCCCGCGTCCTTCTCCATAGATCATCCACCCCACCACTCCCCCCTCCCCCCGCCTACACCACCTCGAATCTCGCGTGCGCGCACACGCCCCCCCCCCCCCTTCCTCCGGCCGCGTGTGCATCGTAGTCGACAATTTCCTTTCCCGACGCTAACCGCTCCGTTGAGTTATGTCGCGACACGTCGTTTTGCATTTTATCTTGTCCTTTTTTTTCCACCCCGCAACTAGCAGGATTATTATTTCCTACGCACTCTCGCGTGATAACCACGACTTCTGCCAAGCTCCGCCCCCCCCCCCTCCTCCCCCCTCTCTCCCTCACTTTCCCTCTCTCTCCCTACCTCTCTCTGCTTTCCCTTCGGTGGTAAGACGAGCTCTCTCCGCTCTCACCGAGGTCGCGGAGGTGCAGTAAGAGATGGAACTGAACCATCTCCCTTTACGACCGGGGCTCCGGTAAACCCTTTACTTCTAACGGGCTCGCAACGCGGCACGCAAAACACCCAAAGGCAGTTATGTGGGCGCCTTTCTCCTCCCTAATCCACCCGCCAGCCTTCTCTCGGGCCGCCGTCCGTCCGGGAGATAACAGGTAAACATGCTTATGCTCATTTTGGAAAAATAAATATTATTTCACGATGGAAACAAGAAATTGGATAAAGAAGCAATGTGAATGTTTTGTGTTTTCGTTGATCATTCGAAAAGAAAAACATTAAATGTTAAAAGCATGATACCGCACGTGTACCGCTGCTGTGACATCTTGAATCCTTGCGGCCAGCGGGCGGAACGAAGCGTTCGCAGTGGGCGGGAAACCAGGGGCTAATGAATAATAGACCCTGATCAATACCGGAGGGCATGTTTACATAGTACACGCACTCACTCCGCCTGTGCCAACACACGCACGCACGCACGCACACACACATACACATACTAGCACACCCTTATTTTGCCGAGGTCGGACGTGTTTTCGCGCGTAACGAGCCCTGCTTTGGACTGCACTGTACAGGGTGATTAGACCGGAGGGCACGCGGCCGCGCCACGCCGCGCCACGCCACGCCGCGCCACGCCACGCCACGCCCAATGATTACCACGCGCCTGTTGGTGTGATGCAGTCAGTCACACCGCTAAAAGTAGTCAAAAATATTTGTAAAGTGAATGTGAATGTGACGTTAGGTTAGGTTCGATGTGCTGTATTGTATGAGATTACATAGAAATCTTGTGGGGCGTGAGCAGAGAATGTGAGCAGGGACCCCGCGGACTGGGACACGTGTCAATGGAATGAGAAGGGGCGAGGGCAGAGCACCCTGTAACCTGAATTCTTCGGTAAATCAAATGTTGCGTTTCTTGATACAATAATCGTTTCAAAAACGTTTATTCTGAACTGGGGTTACGCGCGGTTACGCTCGAGCATTGTGCAGAATGGAGATTCTTGCATCAAGCACCGTTGGCAAAAGCGCTGGAGTCAAATACTGCATTGAGGTCGTCGTGGGGAGAACGTGGGAGAGCGAGTGGCGGAGGTCTGACGGCAATACGATGCAGGGGCAGCGCCGGCAGCACCGACCGCAGGAACTGCCAAACCAAAATCTTCTCCTCTTCCCGAGCGCTGGCGCGACGGTCCCTCACCTCGTCCCTCACGCACTCTCCCCCGGCGGGGACGTGTGCCCGGACGGTCCCCGGACGGTCCCCGGGACCACTGGAAGCCGCCCGGAGCCCGGCTCACGTTCCGGCGAGGAAATCAATCTCTCATCCGCGCGACGAGTCGCCTCGCCTCGCCCGCCGCCTGCTTTACGGACGGCCCCCGCGTGGCAGCACCCGAATCCCATCCCCCTGCCCCACTTTCACGTCCACAAACACAGGCGCACAGAGGCGGCGGCATGGCGTCGGATCGCCTTCCGAGGGACCATCGCACACAAAATGTTCCGTTGTCAGACCGGGTGGGCGCTCACGCGCACACCCCCGCCCTCTCGCCTCACACCGTACACACACACAATGAGAGGAGAGACAGAATGGTGCCTCCTGCGTCCGTTTTCGGGCCCAGTCTAGCACTAACACACTCGCACACACAACACGTTTTTCTTCCACAACGCAAAGGCGCACGTAGGAATATTTGTGTGCGAAACAGAACGATGCTTGAACACAGTTTCACAGCCCCCGGCACGCGCGCTGGCACTATCCAGCAGGGTAGCGTGGCGGCCGTGCTAGCCGTGCTAGCCGCGCCCGGCCAGGCAGAGGCGAGCCTCGCATCAGTCCACATTCCGGCCGGGACCCACTGCCCCCCCCCCCCCCCCCCCGGCCAGCCCCTCTCACCCACCCTCATACTCGGCCCGCTAAGCTTTGGCACTCATCCAGACGGAAGAGTGGGTGCGGGGCGGGGTAGCGCCCGTGTGGAGCCTATAGGGTGGTGTGCGACAGGTAAGCCCACTGGGGTGTCATCACAGAGAGCGAGCGAGAGAGAGAGAGAGATAGAGAGAAGAGCAGGCAGTGGGGAGGAAGGACTAGGGGGGGGGGGGATGAAGAGGTGCAGGCTCTACAGGGGGCGTACCAACACCGCCGCACGACCGCGGGGCAAAAGAAAAACCGTGACGGGAGGAGCATGAACAGCGAGTACTAAAGAGTTTAACTTGATAATGCGACTGCGTGCTCCTCTGGCTCTGCCGCCCCGCCGCCTTGCAAATGCTGCTGCTGCTCTCGGGGATAAACAGCAGAGAAGCAAGGCGCAGGGCCAAAGTATAGCGAGAACGTTCCGTGGAGGAGGCGGCGGCGGTAGCGGCAGTGCCAGCGGCAGTGCCGGAGTAACCGTGGCGCTGCTGCGGCGACGCTACTGGTTCTCCAAAGGCGCCGGCGCCTGGCCAGAACCAGGGCGCCACCCGAGTGGTGCGCGACGCGACGAGACGCGATGACACGGAGCTGTGCCGGCGGAGGCGAGGACAGCCGGGCGGGCGGCCTCCCCGGCGGGCCCGGGGCGGGGGGCAGCAGGGCCGCCACTTGAGTCGCTCTCTAATTGCAGTTGCTTGTGAAGCAGTGCCGGCAAGTGGACACAGCGCCGCACGCGCCGGCCGGGCGCCGTCTACATTTCGCCTCGCCCTCACCAACAGCAACCGCGCATCTCTGCCAGAGACGGCGAGAGAGAACGCGTAGGTCCCTCACCATGAACCGCGCGTCTCCCCACCGACACACACGGCAAAAGAAGACTCGGAGGAACGGTGCATGAAGAGCAGTATAAGGATCTTCGTAAACAAGGGTTTTATTTTTTGTTCAGTGAGATTTCACGGTTTAGTGACAAGCATATTCTTTAATGTGAATTTTGCAAGCAGCAGAGGCGGACATCTAAAACGCTTTTCTTGAAAAATAAAATTTCGGAATTTTGATCCTTGTTGGTGTCGGTTCTACGATACATTGAAGAAAATTTTTGGATTGAAGTCGAGGTCAAAGTCGACCTTTCCCGTGGCTTAGTTGATTCTAGATAGATATAATCAAGTCTCTTTCACTTGTCTAGAAGGGTCATGACCGGAATTGCTTGTCTCAAGCTGATTTTACAGCTCATTTCAGAAAAAAAGTGTTGTAACTCTCGAAGGTGTCTGCTCTTATCCGTCATGGCGGGACGCTGCAGCGGTGCGCGGTTCTTGGCAAGGCAAGTCCATTTTAGTAGAAGTCAGAATTTTTTTCAGCGAGATCAGCATGCGTGCCATGGGGGCGACATTGTTGTGCCGAATACTTTCCCTGCGACCGCTTTTTGGCTTTTCACTGCCCGGGGGAAGTTGTTGGCCCGCGCGCGCCGTGCATGCTACACGCGCACTTTGCTCTCGACCATCACGTCATGCTAAGCGAGCAAGGCTCGGCAGCCGCTTCCTGGCCGACACCCAATATAAGGGTCAGGGCACGGCGGGGTCGGGTGGGGTGGGCGGCCCTCGCGGCTACCCCTATTGCCACCCTTGCCACCCACTTCCCCCTCTGCTCCCTCTTCCCCCTCATTGCCGCCCCCTGCGCCCTCGGGGGCCTCGCCAGGCCGGGCTTATGACCCCCTGGGGGGCCCCCTATATTCAAATGCGCTCATAGAAGACTCAAGTCATGAGGGTGTCTCCACGGCACGCACTGCCGGCCGCGCAGCCGCATAGCGCTGCGGGCGTGCGTCCCGACTGCGCCAGCAGCGGTTCGCAGCGTACCCTCAAAGACAGGCGCACTTCTCCACCGTCCCGTAAGGGAGAAAATGCGGAGAAAAAAGATGCGGGCATCAGACGCGATGCCCGCGTATGAGATGGAAGTCAGAGGCCATCGAGGGGCTGGAGGAGTGGGAGGTGGGGGGGGGGGGGTGAAAGAGAGATCGATTGATTAATTGATTTTTGTTCATAGTTAGTACAAAAAGACTTATGACACCGACGAAAGTACCAGGAAAACATGATACAGTTCAGTAAAAACGGAGAGAGATTAAGAGAGTGTGGGTGAGGGTGCAGGGAGGGAGGGTGGAAGGAAGGCGGCATGCCAGTGCATGCGTCCTCTTCCAATCTATTCACCTCTCCCGGCTGGCATGCACAATATCGCCCGGCTAGACTGGCCGGCAGAGACCGCATAGCTCAGGGCCGCCGAGAGGGAGCGGGCGGCACTCTCAGAAATGCCTGCTCGCTTATAGTGTTGAAGAGTGGGGATGCTCTCACATAGAGCATAAAGGTCTTGTAACCTAGGCTCCGCAGCCCAAATAGTATGTAGTTTTGAAGATCGGTTTTACAACTGGTCTGAAGTTTGACACACGCCGGCAGGCCAAGGCGCGAGGAAGATCATTGCACTGATTCGCGATGAGCGAAGCCTTTTAATACACTAGCTAATGCGATCAGATTATTCGCAAAATGAAACTCACACCCTTTTTTTTCAGGCCGGAGAGACTGGGCTGTTGGAGGGGGAAAGGGGAGGGGGCTGCTGACAAGGAGAATGAAAACGCAGTGCGAAAAGAAGTGGAACTAAAAGTGGAGGGGAAGGGAGGTAAGACAGGGAAATGTGGAACGACGGCAAGGGACAGCACGCCCCCCGCAGCCACACTCACACACATCCATATACACACACAACACACACACTAGGCTGGGTTAGTAGGGTAGGGGGTTAAGCCGAAGGCTTGCCGTGTCGGGCCCATATAGCCGTACGGTGGAGAGAAAGCGTGTGTGCTGCGGGGCAGAGACGCCTGGGGTGAGGAGGGGCTGCCGGGGGCTGCCGGGGGCTGCCGGGGGCTGCCGGGGGCTGCCGGGACTGTGGCCACGGAGGAGTCCGCGTGGTTTTGCCGGCGCACCTTGCGGAACACACGGGCTGAGGGCCGGCCAGCAGCCCGGCCCAGCTCTCCTGCCCCACCAGCCCATCTCCCTCCCCCCTCACACACACACATACTTCCGCCTACCCTGTATTACCGCTGTCCCAACACCACGTTGAATACGCATTAGTGTCCCGGCTGATGCCGAACATAAATGTCCTTGTTGTACGCATGGATGCCCCATTAAAGAGCGAGGGAGAGAGAGTGAGGCTCGAGTAGACGGTGATCACTATGCTCCAATTTTTGTTTTCAATTGTAGTTGTAAATAAATTTGTCAGATATACATAAATTTCAGTTGTCACCCGAGACTTTCGGCGCCGCTGCTGTTCTGCATCCTCCGTCGCGGCTGGACTACACTTAGCAGCCGCGCACATTTACACAGCGAACCGGTCGCGCCGCTTTTCCCCAAATTCAATTAAAGGGCAAAGGAAATTATTGACATAGTCGAGTTGAACGAGCGCGCTAGTGAGTGTGTGCCTCCCTCCTTCCCCCCTCACATTCGCGAGACACTTTCTCTGTGGGAGGCGCGTGGACCTGATCCTTTATTTAGGTTGCATGGCAGTGCGTACGGGTCGCACGCCATGGTTAAATAATAGAGCTCGCGTCAAGAGTGGGCGGGGGGGGGGGGGGGGGGGGGGGTCGCAGCGACGGGTGCGCTGACAGCAATAACAAAAACCGCTGCAACGGCCGCATACGGCAGGGCAACGCAGTTGTTGAAGAGGGCGGCGGGAGCAAAAGTTTGTTTGGCGGTGCGGGTCGCGGTCGGTCGGTGAGAGGCGGAGGGGAAGGGGGACGGTCTTACTGCGAGAAGGAGAGACAATGGGACGCGGCGGAGCTGCCCCCTGCGTACGATCTCTGGCGCCCCCTTCTCTCTCTCTCTCTCTCTCTCTCTCTCTCTCTCTCTCTCCCTCCCTCTCTCTCTCTCTCTCCCTCTACCGGCGGGCGATAACGCCTCGCGCATCGTGATGACGGTGCGGACGGATTCGCACGGCAGCGCTTCATATGCAGTCGTCCGTTACCGAGAGGTGGAGCTATAATGGAGTTGTACGTGCGTGCGTGTGTGTGCATGTGTGTGTGCGTAGGTGAAAGCGCGTGTGTGTGTGTGTGTGGGAGTGTGTGTGGGAGTGGTCACGGGTCCAGAAAGGATGCTTAATGTAGAGAGCGCGACGCGCGCTGACTACAAAGGATGCTCTCCAGCCACCACCACCACCACCACCACCACCACCACCACCACCACCACATCCCTTACTCTGTGCTTGCTTTATTCTGCTTTTCGAGCTGCTGCGTCCCTCAAAAATCTGATTTTGGCACTCAATAAAAATTAGGACGGGGAAGCGAAAGTTATGGAAAGCGAGAGCGGCGCCGCGCAAAGTATGAGGGGAGGGCAGCGGGGAATCCCCGACCCCCACCCCCTCTCTCCCTTCCCCGGCCCCCAATTCCCGTCTACCAGTTTGAAAGCTTTTACGGGCCGCCGGGCAAGGTTCCACAGAGATGTGTGAGGGATGCTCGTGTGGGAGACAGAGACAGCGAGAGAGAGAGAGAGAGAGAGGGGGGGGGGGGGGGGCGGAGGCGGGGAGAGATAGGGAAATGGACGGGGACGACAGGAGTGGTGGGAGGGGTGGTGTTCTGTGGAGGGGGCGGAGGCAGGGGCCATACGTTTTAAGGGTTCGTGGGCCTTCTTCTACCCGCGTATTGTTTACGAGCGTTTTTACCTTTGGCGCGTTAAGCGTCCGGGAAGCGAGGTTAGGAGTGGCCCTTCGCTGAGGAGGGGGGACATAAAGGTAAAAGGAAACCGGCACGGGAGGACTTTTCATACAGCAAGGCCAACGCACCGCGGAGCTACCGAGCCTTTTGAGCCCCTCCCTTTTTCCCTTCCCTCAACAGCCCCCCCTATTCTGGGGGCCGAAAATTACCCTTCAGAATCGTGCAGATTAGGGCGGACGTGGTGTTTTCTTTTCCACCTGCCCACCTTTTCTCCGACGTCTACTCAAGCAAGAGAGAAGGAGAGAGTGGGGGAGAGAAAGAGAAAGAGACAGACAGAGAGAGAGAGAGAGAGAGAGAGAGAGAGAGAGAGAGGGGGGGGGGCACACGACGTCAAGCCCGAGCGTCGAGCTGGGCGTGCTGCTACGGGAACACACATTTCCTTTCTCCTCGCAATCAATGGCCGCCGAGATGAATTATCGATCACTTTCATTACGAGCCGCCGTTGGCGGCGGGCGGCACACTTTGGTTAAAAAGAGGAAGGGAACCAGGCCGCCGCTGGGCAAAAGCACTGCGCGCCACCTTACACGAACACATATTTACACTTTTATAATTACTCTTTATGACACTGTCAAATAATTATTTTTTCTCTCTGTGTGTACTGAAAAACTGCTTCCTCTTTTTTCCCCGCGATAACGCAATAATGACCGTGGCCGTTTCCATCCCGGCTTCCGGACGCCCCGCGAATAATCTCGCAGCCGTCCTCTCGCGGCGATACTTTCCCTGTATCGGAGCCACCAAACTCGAACGGGGCGGCAAGTTAGAGAGAGAGAAGAGAGAGAGAGAGAGAGAGAGAGAGAGAGAGAGAGAGAGAGAGAGAGAGAGAGAGGTCCCGGCCGGCGCCGGGCGATAGCAGCAGGGGCGAACTTTCACGGAACCGATGTCGGTAATTGCAGTTGGGTGATTACTTGAAGGGGGCCAGCGAACGCGTCGATCGCTCCCTACCTCTTCCATCTCTCTCTCCCCGCTACATAAACATGGGAAGGAGCGCAGAGGAGGGGGAGTGCAGGCTGCAGGAGGGGTGGGGGATGCCGAGTGCACAGCACCGCCTCGCGGGCGCCGCGCCGCGCACCTCGGCCCGAGTGCCCCACTCCACTCTTCTCTCGTCACATAACGTGGTCCTGGTGCTTCGCGGCTTCGCGGCTCGCTGGGGGGGGGGGGGGGGGGCCTCGGACGGGTCCACAGTCTTCGCATCCGGGGCCCGCGTCGCCTGCTTCCGCCCCTGCTTCCGTCGGGAGCATCCCCTGCTGCCGGCACAACAACTTTCCCGCCCGGAATACGCGCGGCGCTCGCAGTGACATCATGTCACTGACATGGACATCGCTGTTCGCCCGCCCCCTCCACCCCCGGCGGAACCAAACGGAGAGCAGGCGAAAGGGAGAGTAGGATCCTGGGGGCTCAGGGCTCGGCAACGGACCGGATAGCAGCCAGTGGCGGTCTGACCGAGCGCAAGGGAGACGGGACGCACCATTTGACTACGCTTGTGCGAGAGAGACGTCCAGCCGGGTAGTCAGATACAGCATCCCGCCGCTCTCGCACTCCGCCACGGCAGCAGCGGGGCCAGCAGGCGGCGTCACGCAGTTGTCACCGGCGCGTGGCCTTCCCTGCAGCCCGGCACGGGGTCCCCTGCAGGGCGGCCCGGCGCCCACGGGGACGCGCTGTGCATTACGGCCAGCCGGACGGACGGCCCCCGCCATGACTCATCCTCCGTCCAAGGCGAGCTCCAAGGTCACCACTCGCGAGGGGGGCGATCGAGAGGAGCGGCGGGGTGACTGCGGGGCCGGGGCCGGCCGGGGCCCCGGCCACCGCCCGTCAGCACAGACCATTGCGTCCCGGCCGTGCCGCGCCGTGCTCCGAGTGAATGATGACTCCAGGACAACGCCCCTCGCGGCATTGTCATACCGCAGAGCCGCCCGCCGGCCCCGCCCGCCGCGGCGGGGAGAGGACGCAGCTCAGAGGCCGGGCCGCCCGTGTCCGACACGGCGGACAGCGCCGCGGGGGCGAGGCGGGAACGAGGTGCTGGAGCGGTCGTGGATGCCAACCCGAAGGGCAGGGCAGGCGGACGCTGCCGCGGGGGGAAGGCGATGGGGGCGGGGATGGATAGCTTCCGCAGCGGGTGAACGAGCAGGGAGGAGTGGGGGACGCGGCCAGGCCGGCCACCAGAAAAGGAAAGGGGCCCTCATTTTTACAGGCGTCGACAGCCAGAGCCCCTCTCCGCGCACCAGAAGCCCCCCGGCCGAAGGAGGTCGTGGAGGGCTGGGGCGGGGCAGGAGGGGCGGGCGGGGCGCTGCGCCGGAGCGGTAAACGATGAGTGCTCGCCAGGGGGCGGGGGAGGGGGTTGGCGCCGGGGCCGACGGGGAGGGTCAGGATTCGGCCGGAATTGCGTTATTCGGTGGGGAGCTGCGTGTCGTTGGTCTGCCCGGGCCGGCGGCGTCTCGGTCACCGCCAGAGGACGGCGCTGCGGCCCGCGCCGCCCTCGCCGGCGCCTCCCCTTGGGCCCCGAGGCCTCCTTGAGGGAGGCGGCAGGCGCCGCACCTCCCCCTCCATCTGGTGGTGCACACGCCAGGGCGGTGGGAGTGAGCGAGCCTGCGAAAGGTGCTGGTGCCGGCCTTTACAGCGTGTGCGCGACAGAGACAGAGCACGGGCGCGCAAAGTGTGCACAATAACACACGCGGCCCGCAATAAACTTTTTCTGGGACGACCCCTCGACCCCGGCGGGGCGCGGCCCGGACGTGTGACGGAGAGGCATCTCCTCAGCGGCTGCCCCCCCCCCCCCCTCACCATTCTCTCCGCCAGCGAACCGCGTCCTTCCCTCTTTTTTACGGTTCTGCGCCGAGGTGCAAAAGTCTTTCTTGCCCCTGGACGCCCCCCCCCCCTCCGCGGAGCAGCCCCTCCCCTCTCCCCCGCGAGCCCCCGCGAACCACACGGAGCTAGGGGAGTAGAGGCCATCGCTGTTAGAGAAAGAGAAAAGAGCGAGAGAGAGAGCAAACTTTTTGCGCGAGCATCTCTTATTTCGGCGCCGCGTTCCACACTCCCCTTCTCTCCCTCCCTCTGACCCCCCCCCCCTCTCTCTCTCTCTGTCTCTCTCTATCTCTCTGAAAAACTCAGCTAACCCTGCCGGTCTACAAACCCCCAGTCCTGCTCCCCTCCACGGTTCTCCTCTCGGAGCCCGCAGCGGGGCGGCGGTGTTCTCTGGTCCGGCGCGGCCAGTAATCCCGGCCCCGGGCCCCCCAGCCCCCCAGCCCCCCAGCCCCCCAGCCCCCCAGCCCCCTAGCCCCCCAGCCCCCCAGCCGGCGCCGGTGTGGGTCTGAGTCTCAGATGCCGGCACCCTGATACCGCCGGGGACGAACCGAGACGGACGGGGAACGGGGCGATACGAGCCGAGAGAGAGAGAGAGAGAGAGAGAGAGAGAGAGAGAGAGAGAGAGAGAGCCGCTCGCCGTCGTCAAAAGTGCCAGATAAAGCCATTGGTATCCTTCCTCCCTCTTCCCACTCAATTCCCCGACGCTTCCTTCTCTTATCAATTGTTCGACTCACAATAATGAAAACCCCCAGAAACTGAAAATAAAATAGGTCGTACGTGCAGGTAAAAATTTATGTTGCCGAAAATCAACAGCGCATGCGTGCATTTGAAGTAATTATGTGTTATTGGCATACTGTTTTAGTTCAGCAGTTTATACCTTCGTGGAAAACGTAAAAATGTGCCTTGGTGCACAATGTGCCTTAGCGCACAATGTGTCTTGTTGCACATAGTACTTCGGTGCACAATGTACCTTCGTGTACAATGTACCTTGGAGCGCATAATGAACCTGCAGATGACTACTGATCTAGAAGTTGCCGGACGTTTCCCCGGCGTTTTCAGAACCGCAGTGGTCAGCGGAGCGACTTCCCTCCGAAGCACGCCAGCACCGGCTCGCTGCGGGCGGCGGCAAGCCCCTGGGAGGTATGCCCCCGTCCGACCCGCCCAACTCGACACGTGCACGGGTGGCCTACCCTCTCGACAGCAGGCGCTCTCCGCAATGCGCGCGCGCGTGCACGGAGAGCCCGAGTGGGTCAGCGGGGCAGGAGGAGGGGGGGGGGGGGGGGGATCGCAGGAGTGAAAGAGCGCGAGGGGAAGGGGGTGAGGGTGAAGGACAGAGAGAGTATAGCGCCTGCACGTGCTGCACACGCGGCGGAGATGCCATCCGGAAATAGCCCGGTTGACAGCGCGGCAAGCGCGCGGCTGGAAGGGAAGGCACTGTAAGCTCCGGAGGCCGCCAAGTGACTTAGTGCAACTCCAATATGAACAAAGAGACCCGAGTGTCTTTGAAAATTACACTACAAACCCCCGCAAAGAGATAGACGGGCGGCAAAACTCGTGGACTACGTCACGGAGTACCTCAACGGAGTACCTCAACGGAGTACCTCGACGGAGTACCTCACGGAGTACCTCACGATCTACTCCCGTATGCCCATGACCACCCACGTGCTCAGCTCAACATTTACATTATTTGCAGTGACACAATTTCCTTTCTGCAGGGCTGCGATCACCTGGTTGCGGTGTCACGGACTCGAGGAGAGCTCAGGCGTCACGGGGTGAAAGTGTTTTGTGCCAGCAGGTGGCGCTCGTGTGTGTGTGTGTGTGTGCGTGAGTGTGCCGTCCCACAGTGCGCCGCCGCTGCGACCCGCGACCAACTTTCAAGGGCGCAAACAATGCCGCAAAGTGCGGTGTGGCCACAGGAGAGGACGGCACGGTATGCTGCCGCTCCTGCCGCCGCCGCTGCTGCCCCCACCGCTGCTGCCGCCACCGCCGCTGAGCCGTAGCCATTCTCGTGTCTCGTCGGCCGCCGCCGGCCGAAGCACGGCAGTGTCGGGCCGCCGCCCCAGCGCCCCTTTACCCCCACACCCCCCGCGGAGAAGAGCCGGCGGTGCTCCCTCTCACTCACTCGCCGCTCTCCGTCTCGCACGCGCTGTCTCTCTCTCCTCTCTTTCTCCCGGGGCGGCCCACTCATCCACCTCCTCTGACACGCTCCTCTCCTGGTCCGGCGTCCCCGGCGTCCCGCGAGAGAGACGGGACGAGACGTGGCGGGGGATGTGTCAGAGCGAGACGGCCGCGCCCGCTTGGCCGTGGCTGCTCTCCCTCCCACTGGGGGCGCGGTGGGGGAGGGGCAGCAGGCCGCAGGGCCGGCAAACACCAGGCAGGTCCGGCACAGCGTGCGGTGGACGCGGCAGCCAGCGGTCCGGACAACTTTCTGGCGAGCCAAGCGCTCCGGCCGGCCCGCGCCGCCCGCGCCCTCTGCCGGACCACACGTGAATTAGATGCGTTGTTTGTCCAAGATGGATGGGATGGGGTTAGCGGCAACAAAGTTATGCTCCGGCGGCAGCGTCCAGCCGGGGCCCGAGTAACGGATGGGGTGAATTCCGGGCCGCGAATTTGAGAGGCGGCATGAGAGGAAAGTATAGAGGAGCGGGGTACTTCGTGTGCTCTCACGGCGGGGCTCGCGACGGTAGTGGGTGTGGACCACGGCCGGTGCGCGGCCAGGCGGCGGCCAGGCGGCGGCCAGCGGGGGCACCTCGGGGACCTGGGAGGCCTCCGCAGCACGGACGCCGTCGGGGCACTCCGCGCGGCCCCGGGACCCAGCAGCGCGACGACGCGTTCCATGAAAACGTTCGAGTTACGGCGGCCGGCTACCGCCCGTGCGTCGTCCTCCCGTCCTCCCCGGGGGCTCCGGGGGCTGCGGGGGCTCCGTGGGCTCCGAAAGCTCCGGGGGCTCCGGGGCCCACCGCTGCCGGGGACCTCTGCCTCCAGGACCTCGTACAGTCCGGGGCCACGGCTCCCTTCGAGTGAGTCGCCGAGAGTCTCCCGGTCTCCCGGAGGTTGGCACCTCCGTTGAGGGAGGGCGGGAGGGCGGGAGGGGGGAGAGGGGTCCCGTTTAAAAATTTCCAGCCCCAGAAACAGCCCCGTCACGGAACAAGCCCGAAAACGGTCGGACTAGCCCGCGCGTTGTCCCAGAATGGGGGGAGAGGGGTCCGGGTGAGTCCGAAATGGTCCGGCTAGTAAAAATAAAAGGTAGAGATTCGTTCCGCAGACAGTTCACTCCCGGCTCGCTATCCGTTAGGCTGCGCGCCTCGCTTGTGAGAGAGGGCGAGCGAAGGGGTCCCACTCGACGCCAGGACACACGGCGAAAGCGGGCAGCGTGTGAGAGGGGGGATCCCACAAAATGCTGTCGCCATCTTTGAATATGTTGATCAGTGGCTCCTGTGGACACTTTCTGACTCGCGTTTCAAACAAACAATTTTTGACGTAACCTATTACTATTTTCTCCCAGGGGACGGAAAGGTGCAGTGGGTATGGTACCTAAATTCACTAATATTAAACAGATTCGAAAAAATTTTTAAGTCCTGATAGGTGGGACGGCACCGACAGTGGCCCACAATCTCGCCTCGGGCTTGTTCCGGAACTGAGGTCCACGGCGGAGCCGATTTCGGGCAGCCCCAGAATAGGCGGGGCTGTTTTCGGGCTGATCCAGTCCCAACCCATGCACTGCCGGACTTATAGCGGGGCAGCACGCATCGGGCCGTTCTCGGGGTAACCCGCGGTACGCCGGGCTTTTTCGGAGCTTGTTTCGGCACGATTCTGGGACTAAACTTTTTTAAACGGGGTGTGGTGGTAGGGGATGGCTTCGTACATGCCAGCAGAGGATTGAGGCGGGCAGCAGCGGTGCACAGACCGCGAGCCAAAAAGAAAGCGGGCGCGCAAAGGGGACGGAAATGTATGAAAAAATGATAAAATCAGAACGAGCAGAGCGTTACAAGCAACGCGCACGGTGGCAGAGCGTGGCGTGAGAGAGAGAGAGAGAGAGAGAGAGAGAGAGAGAGAGAGAGAGAGAAGAGGGAAGCGCAAGGCGCACAATAACGGCCCTCACGTCGGCACTGATAAGATTACAAGTAACATACACTCCCCCCCACCCTTCCCTACCCTCCGCACGCAATTCAACCCCGCCTCCCCCCTTCCCTCAACGCGCACACACACACACACGCAAACACACACACACGCACAGCACGGAGACGCACGCAGAGCGTTCTCGCTCCCTCATGAAAGGGCAAATGCATTTCCGCCACCGGCGGGCGGACGAGTATGTGTGTGTGTGTGTGTGTGTGTGTGTGTGTGTGTGTGTGTGGCCGGAGGTAGGGGTGAGCGAGGGTGGTGCTGCGGAGCGGCGCGGGCAGATTCCCCCCAGAAATAGGATGGAGTGGTACGCATGACGTCGGTCTCCGCTGTGCCTGGTGCGTACAAAGCGCCCTGCTACCTAATTTATGCACACTTGGACTGCCTCTGCCCAAAATGTATTTCAATTTCATTTTGGAAGAAATTCCCTCTGCTCCGGTGCGTGCAGGTGCATTTCAAGGGAATGGGTAGTCGCTTGTGACATCTTGTGTGTAAGTTTTGTGAAATCCCATCGTAGTAGATGTCGCACAGATATGCAATCAGTTCTACGCTCCGACCGGACTTCCAGAGATCATATTAAGCATTTGCAGTCTTCGCCACAAACGGCAATAAGAGTTGAAAACTAAACAAATAAGGGGTTGCGGTTCTTCGGCCTCGTTTCCAAATCTCGAAATCCGTTTTGTTCGAGGAATTCCCCCTCGAATATAAGGGACGCACTCTTCCGGAGTGCCTGAAGGCGCAGTAGCTGTCCGTCCCCCGCACGCCGAGTTTTGGCGGCGTACGGCCGGACCGGGCCGCTAAGTGGGCGGACAACGCGGCGGCACGGCGGCACGGTGGCACGGCCTCCCCGCCGAGGCTCGCTGCTCCTGCGTCTCTGCTCTCCGGACCTAATCGAGGTGAGTGCGGCGCGTACGTGGGCGGCGTGGCGGCGTGGCGGCGTGCCGGCCGGCCGTCTGCTGTGGGCCGTGCGGGGGCGGCGGAGGGCGGCGCCCCGGCCGACCAACCGGAGAGGAATCCGACGGGGCGGCGCACGGAGAGCCCCGATTAGATTCGTCAGGCGGGATTACATACGCGATGCTGGCGCCGCACCGTTTTCTTTTTCGCCATTTCCACTGTTAAAATATTTCGTCACGTGACAACAAATATATATTACGGAAACGAATACGAATATTTCGTCACCTAAGACTTCTCAATTTTGGCACACATGACGAAAAATTCTTACGCAAAATTTACGAGTTCTTTTTTGTAAAGAGGCGATTTTGTTTGCAGTGAAGTTACCCTTTTCGTCCCGCCGCGTCGTCCACGATGGCGCCTGCCGGCGGGACGGGGTGGCGGCAGCCAGGCCGCGCTGCCGTCTGCCCCCCCCCCCCCTCCTCTCAGCACTTCCTCCGTCTGCCGACGTCTAAATGAGGACGGCGGGCACGTTGTTGCTGCTGTCTTAGCACCGGCACACCAGCACCAGAGGCGGCCCGCCGACACGCCGGCAGAGATTTGCTTAACTTTTCACTCTCAGCGCGCGCAAGTGAGAGCGTTGGCCTGGAGGAGGAGAGAGTAGGAGGGGAAGAAGGAGGGGTAGAGGGGGGGTGAGGAGGAGGTGGAGGAGGAAGAGGAGGAGGAGGGAGAAGGAGGAGGCGGAGAAGGAGGCGGAGGAGAAGGAGGGGAGAAGGAGGAGGAGGGGAGGAAGAGGAGAAGGAGGAGGCGGGGAGGAAGATGGAGAAGAAGGAGCAGGAAGGCGAGGGGAAGGCGGGGGAGGAAAGGGGTGCGCGGAAGAGGATAACTGTCGAGGCCCGCGGACCGTCGCGCCCCGTCGGTCTCCGGGGGCGGGGGGACGGGGGGGGGGGGGGAGTCCTGCAGAGCCCTGGGAGACGTAATGGACACACTTTGTACCACTCACCGCGGGGCGGGCACTGACCCGGCACGATGTCGGTCACCAGGGAAACGTGAGGAGCACACACACACACACACACACACACACACACACACACAGCGGTGTGGAGAGTCGGGGTCGGGGCCGCGGGGCTGCTGTGGTCGGATAAGAACACTTCGCCGCCACACGGCACCCAGTCGATATCTTGCGGAGGTCCACGCCGTTATCGAGCACGGGAATTTTGACACCTCTCCTCCGCTGCCTCTCCTCCCGCCTCTCCTCCCCCTCCCCTCTCCTTCTCTCTGTCTCTCTCCCCCCTTGTCCGCAGCAGAGGACATACAACGCCACGGGAACACGGCGCCCCTCCCTAATGTATCGGCTGTCACATCGTGTACACGGCGCGGCGGCGCGGCGGACACGGCCATCCGTCTCGCCGCTCTCGCATGGCGGTGCCGGAGAGGAGTGACGAGCGGCGGGCCGGGAGAAATTACTCGGACGGTGCCGCCGTGACGCCGGGACGGGCGGGACGCTGCGTTGTGTTGGCGACGCGACGAGCGCGGCCCTCAGATCGATCATCCCCTAACCTAAGCCACTCGCCCCGCCGACTCGGCGCCGCGCGGGGCTACGCGGGGCCGCTCTGTGCCGCGCCCTCACCTACCCCGTCTGCCTGCCGTGCCTGGCCGCCCCCGGGGCCCACCCGGGCCCACCCTACCCTAATGTAAGCCTGCCGCGCCCCCGGCGGCTCCCGGCCAGCATGGCCGACCGCGTCCGGATGGCGCCCCAGGGCCTGCCGGGGCGGCGCAGGGGGGCGGCGGGAGAGGGGGGGGGGGGATGACTACAAGGGAGAGAGGGTTGGCGTCGGCATGGCGCGTCGAGTGGCGTCGCCGGCGCTGCGGTTCATGGCAGCAGCCTGGCTGGGTGATGGGGAAGGGGCCGGTCAATACCATACTCTGACAGGGCGGCGGCGGCGGCGGCGGCCGACCGCGGGGCGCCAGCCCGGCCCCGTCAGTGGTAATGCTGTGAGGTGCGGGGCGGAGCGGGCGTGCCGTGGCGTGTGCGTGCGTGCGTGCGTGCGTGCGCCTGGCGTGACAGATTGCAGTGCCGCCCGCCGCCGCCGAGGCCGCAGCCCCGCCTCGTAAGTAGTCGCCGTTGTAAGTCCGCGCGGTGGGGTGGAATTCATTCCTCCCCTTGCTTTGCAGCCCACAGCGACCCTCAAGGGGTTCGCCTATTCACACGCCACACGCAAAACCTAACCTGACTTTCTATAATTCATCTTGCTCTGCGACCAACACTTTATCTCGTGAAAATTGGGAAAAATTTTAGAGCGCTTTAGACGTCGGCAATTAAATGCGCCGGTGCGGTGCGAGGCAAAGTGGTGGGTGCGCGCAGCATGCACGGCATAGGCCGGGTGCGGGTGAGAGGGGGGGTGGCGGCGGTGCGCGCGAGTGAGAGGGGGCATAGTGGTTGTGTGCGGGAGCGAGTGAGAGGGGGCTTGGCGGTTGTGTGCGGGTGCGAGAAAGAGGGGGCGAAGCGGG